>CM060400.1:164773278-165023278 GCA_030545235.1 Helianthus tuberosus | reverse complement strand
TACCGTATAATGCCTCGAAAGGCGCAACCTTAATGTTGGTATGGTAGCTATTGCTGTAGGAGAATTCAATTAACGGTAGGTTCTTATCCCAACTACCACCCAAATCGATCGCACATGCGCGTAGCATGTCTTCCAACGTTTGAATAGTACGCTCACTCTGGCCGTCTGTCTGAGGATGGTAAGCCGTACTAAAGTTTAAACGTGTGCCCAAAGATTGTTGGAAACTCTTCCAAAAATGTGACGTGTATCTAGTATCTCTGTCAGAAATAATAGACACAGGTATGCCATGTAAAGCTACAATCTTATCAACGTATAACTGGGCTAACATATCGGAGCTATAAGTCTCCTTGATGGGTAAGAAATGTGTTGACTTAGTCAGTCTATCAACTATAACCCATATTGTATCATTTCCTTTCCTTGTCTTAGGTAACTTGGTGATAAAATCCATAGTTACCATTTCCCATTTCCAAGTGGGAAGTTCAGGCTGTTGTAGCAAACCTGACGGTTTCTGATGCTCGGCTTTAACTTGCGCACATGTCAAGCATTTAGCTACATAGGTGGCTACAGACTTCTTCAAGCCTATCCACCAATAATTTGCCCTTAGATCCTGGTACATCTTATCAGCTCCAGGATGAACGGAGTATTTGGAACTATGGGCTTCCTGGAGGATGACATCTCGTAGTCCTCCATAAATTGGAACCCACATTCGTCCATTCAATCTTAGAATTCCGTCCTTGCTAAGAGTTAACTGCTCCTCAGTTACTCCTAGCTTTTCGTTAGGATAGTTAGCTTCCAACACAGCTTCCTTCTGTGCAGCTAACAACCTTTCAATCAAATTGTTCTTTATTTCCATGCGCTTGGCATTGATTCGGATGGGTTTCACCCTCTCCTTTCGACTCAAGGCATCGGCGACTACATTCGCCTTGTCGGGATGGTATCTGATTTCACAATCATAATCATTTAAGGTTTCCATCCAACGGCGTTGCCTCAAGTTTAAATCTTTCTGATTGAACAGATGCTGTAGGCTCTTGTAATCAGAATAGATCACACACTTGATTCCATATAAATAATGCCTCCACAGTTTTAGTGCGAATACAACGGCACCCAACTCCAAGTCGTGGGTGGTGTAATTCTTTTCATGCACTTTTAACTGCCGTGAAGCATAGGCAATAACCTTGCCTTTTTGCATAAGCACACACCCCATGCCAGTGTGCGATGCATCGCAGTAAACCACAAAATCTTCTATTCCTTCTAGCAATGTCAATACTGGGGCGTTGCTCAACTTTTGCTTCAGAATATCAAAGGATTCTTGCTCCTTAGGGCCCCAAACGAACTTTACTTTCTTCTTGGTCAAGGAAGTTAGGGGTGCAGCAATCCTTGAGAAATTTTCAATGAAACGCCTGTAATATCCTGCCAAACCCAGGAAGCTACGAATCTCTGTAGGCGTCTTTGGCTCTTGCCAGTTCATAACAGCTTCAACTTTAGCGGGATCCACTTGGATACCACGCTCACTGACCACATTTCCAAGGAATTGGACTTCTCGAAGCCAAAACTCACAATTGGAAAATTTGGCGTAGAGTTTCTCGTGATGTAGAAGCTTGAGAATACAGCGAAGGTGTTTCTCGTGGTCAGCTTGGTTCTTAGAGTAAATGAGAATGTCATCGATGAAAACGATGACGAATTTATCTAAGTACGGCTTGCAAACGCGATTCATGAGATCCATGAACGTGGCCGGTGCATTTGTGAGCCCAAAAGGCATCACTAGGAACTCGTAGTGACCATAACGAGTCCTAAATGCAGTTTTATGCACGTCTTCATCTCTAACCTTCAGTTGATGGTAGCCTGTCACACCCCGATTTCCACGTGTCACCGGTGGGCCCGGTGGGGAGTATCGTGACGTCATGGTTGGCAACATAATAGTCAAACAACACAATATTAATATGCACAGCGGAAGCAATTGAAAATATAATACAACCGAATTTATTATTGTAATATCAACTGTCACAATATTCGGAAGTTTATCCACAGAAGGATCGAACATAAAATGGAAACAATAGTTCAACAGACTTTAGGCATCTTAAGCTTGCGAGACTCTTTATTGATGCTAAGGAGACAATCCAGCCAATTACGTTTAGTACCCGCATTTAGTCTTTTTGGGAAAATACGTCAGTTTACACTGGTAAATACAATTAACTGACTCATTTTGGAAAATGATTTAAAAATTGGTTTGGATGCACATGGCATAAATGTTTTATAATTTGATTAAAAAGCACAGAGGCAAGATTAATCTTTTTAACTTGGGAGAATTATTTAATATTATAATCTTGTGAACGAATTACATGTGACTTGTGCGTTCAGTCGCCCGGATCTTGTCCGGGTTAAAGATCAATAGACACACCACAATATAGAGTTATACACTGACAGGTGTACGCCTACACCCCGTGCTCAGGTCGTGGCCATCTCGTAAGATGATGCCAAGGATATCCGGGACATGGTCATTAACCCCCCAAAGGCTTTAAGTAACAAGACTGTTTAAACGAGCCGATCAAATTATTCAACTACCCACTTAATTGTGGAGATTTGATGCCCGATCAAGCGGTATGCTATATACCGTAACCCAAGCCTGTATAGGGAAAATAAGTTAAAAGTATTTACCTGAGCAAGTATTAATCACAATAAGCAAAATGCACATAGCTTTTACTGGTTCTCCTAATCTGGAACGAAGGTTTAATATAACCTATTAGAATCCTAACGGGTCTTTAATTAAGCTTAAGCTTAGACCGGCTAGTTTCAAAGATACGGTTTGTACGCACGATTAAGCGAAGACCGGATAGAATGTGATTTAGACCCGACAAGTTTGAAGACTTGTTTAATATGGGTTTATTATTCACATTCTGGATTTTGAGATAAAACCGTTAAGGTTTGACCCGCTTCGGCTAATTTATGTAAACTTGTTACATAAACCGAACCGTACGCGTAATAAGCGTGACGGGTATTCATGAGAGCTATATACAGGTTTCCTAAGTTAATTATGTCTCAAATATGTTGTGACATCAGTAAGATGTCTTTCATTATGCCCGAAACGTGTTCAAACACAAACTAGGCCCCGTAGGGGTAGTTTGGTCATTTAAAAGTTTATAAAAGAGTTTAAGTAACAACCTGAGTTACAGGTCTGATGTAATCAGCAAATATACTCAATTTTCTAAGTTATATCAGTAGGTTAAAGCATGTATGTGAAATTTATCATATTTAACCAAACTATGCCCCGTAGGGATATTTTAGTAATTTCACATAAGCCAAAAAGCTCAAAACTGAAGTCTGAGTTTATCAACCTTTGCTTACTGTTAAAATATTATAATTTGACTCATATATCAGTAGGTATCAACCCGGGTATGTCCAATATAATTTTAATACATACTTTGCGCTAAGAACGCTTAATAAGGCGATTAAAGGCCATTTCCGGGTTCGATACTTAAATCTGATATTTTTATATTTCCAGAAGGCTTAAAATAATTTATTTATCATATGTGATCAGTAGCAAAAGGTTTGGAGTCGTTTAGGTATGTAAAACTCATTTTATGGCCCGAAAGGGCGAAACCGACAATTACCGGATTAAGCCTACGACTATGAGTTATGCTCAGCCCAAAATTAATTAAAAATCTTTAAAAATCCCAAATAATATATTACATCACTGGGTAAAAGATTTGATATCAAAAAGTAGGCTTAACTAGGCTATACGCTAATTACGCCGTTTTATTAACATAAGGCTTTAATTTTACGCTAACGAGCATAACTCTTATTCTACACCTCAAACTGATGTCGAACTTTGCATACAAGTATATATATCAGTATTTAAGGTTTCTACACTTTTACATTTTCATAAATCACGTTTTAAGGTAATAAGGGCATAACGGTCAACATATGAGCGATTAACGGAAACATGCATATTAATTGGATAACTAATGAACTATGTTGTATAATCACAGAGGGTTATTCTAACATGTAACCTAATCCAATTTAAGCTCTGAGGCATTTCTAAAACATGCCTAAACGGGTCAGAACTGAAAGTCAAAGTGAAAGTCAAACTATGTGACTTTCGGTTCCGAACCGGGTCTAAACATGAAATTGTCGGGTTGAACATGTTTAGACATGTTCTTACACTTATTACTAAGTTATAACAATGATACAACAGGTTGTATATGATCTACAATGATAATTATGCATAATTGGCATTTTAGACTTCCTGTTGACTTTTTAAATATAAGTTTGACCCGACATTTGAACTAGTTAGATTGGTGATCAGGGGAAACCCTTTTGGGGTTTTATTACCCACATAAATACCAACTTATGTCTACTTTTAATTCGAGATATGACTGAGCCATTGTTGACTAATCTTGAAGTCAAACCGTAATTACGACGATTTGACTTTTAGCTAAAATACTAAGCTAAACTCAATTAAAGAAGGACTAGCAGACTTACAAGGGTCCTATGCACGACTTATGATCAGTTGGATCTGCTTGAGAGCTCCAGGAATGATCAGATTTCAATAGAATGGTGTGTGGAACTTGTTTGCACATCAGGTCCTTATATAGTGAATTAACCCGCCACAATATGTTGACAACAAAGCCTAGCACACACCACAACTGATGTACACTTGTTCCTAGATGCTTAGGGGGTGTTTTAGGGGTCAAGAGATGTGGAGAATTGAGTCAGAATCGCGTACAAAAGCCATGGCAGACCATAATCCTTGTTTCTCGGTTCTGGGCACCCCTCGCGCGACGCCAAGCCTCCCTCGCGTCGCGCTAGGGCCTATCTGATCAGCATTTTTTTGATTTCTTGCATTTTAATCCTTGGCTCTTCAAAACTTGAATAGGCACTTGTTTTCTTGCATTTTAAACCCTCGGTATTGATCTATAAAGGCTTTAAAACATATACCCACTTTGTTAAGTCCCCGGGTAACTTTATTGTTACCCGAAAAGTCCTAACTTTCAACGTTTACGCTTTAACCCTTCGCACACGAATTCGATCATAACTTTCTCATACGTTAACGAAACTTTACGAAATTTAAACCGTGTATTCTAGTGAGCATAATTAACCATTACAAAGCTTTGGGTTTGTCAAAAGGTCACTCAGAGGTATAACTTAAACATGTTGACACATTTAGCCCCTATAGTTTGTAATCTCTCACTTTTAGCTCCGTATGATCCATGATTTATTCGTTTGAAGGTATGAGCATCTTGTAAGGTTAATATACAATATATTTATTCACTGTTGACACTTAGAATGCGTATATTCACATAATTTCCATGTTTGTCAACTTTAGTCCTTTTATAATATTTCTTTCACACGTTTAAACATTTGACACGTGTCTACACATTATAGGACGTGAATTTTCGAGGTGTTACATCCTCACCCCCTTAAAATAAATCTCGACCCGAGATTTACTGAAATAAATAAGGGTACTTTTCTTTCATCGTGGATTCAACTTCCCACGTGTATTCGGGACCTCTTCGGGCATCCCATTTGACCTTTACGATAGGTATATGCTTCCTTCGAAGCTTCTTTACCTGTCGATCTTCAATCGACAAAGTTTTTTCAACAAATTTTAAGCTCTCATCTATATGCACATCTGTATGCGGTATCACCGGTGATTCGCCAGCGAAACACTTTTTCAGATTGCTGATGTGTAACACATTGTGAATTCCACCGAGCTTTTCAGGTAAGTTTATCTTATAAGCAACTGGCCCGACACGTTCGATAACCTCGAAAGGTCCTATGTATCTCAGGCTTAGCTTGCCTTTCTTACCAAATCGCATCACTCCTTTCCAGGGTACCACTTTAAGTAGGACCTTGTCACCTACTTCGAAGTGAAAATCTTTACGCCTAGGATCAGCGTAACTCTTCTGCCTGTCTCGGGCAGCTTTGAGACGGTCACGAATCTGGACAATCTTGTCCGTCGTTTCGAACACAATCTCTGGTCCTGATAATTGGACATCTCCAACTTCCGCCCAACAAACTGGCGATCTACACTTTCTACCGTATAATGCCTCAAAGGCGCAGCCTTAATGCTGGTATGGTAGCTATTGTTGTAGGAGAATTCGATTAATGGTAGGTTCTTATCCCAACTACCACCCAAATCGATCGCACATGCACGTAGCATGTCTTCCAACGTTTGAATAGTACGCTCACTCTGACCGTCAGTCTGAGGATGATAAGCCGTACTAAAATTCAAACGTGTGCCCAAAGATTGTTGGAAACTTCTCCAAAAGGTGACATGTATCTTGTATCTCGATCAGAGATTATAGACACAGGTATGCCATGTAAAGCTACAATCTTATCAACGTATAACTGGGCTAACATGTCGGAGCTATAAGTCTCCTTGATGGGTAGGAAATGAGCTGACTTAGTCAGCCCATCAACTATAACCCATATTGTATCATTTCCTTTACTTGTCTTGGGTAACTTGTTAATAAAATCCATAGTTACCATTTCCCACTTCCACGTAGGAAGTTCAGGCTGTTGTAGCAAACCTGATGGTTTCTGATGCTCGGCTTTGACTTGCGCACATGTCAAGCATTTAGCTACATAGGTGGCCACAGACTTCTTCAAGCCTATCCACCAAATAGTTTGCCCTTAAATCCTGGGTAGCTGATGGCAATTCTTAATCGTTGCCTAATTAGGGTTGCGGCATGTATGCATAAGCAATATGAACCGTCTTTCTTATTTAATAACATAAAACCCTCAACATATTGAGTCAGGCTATATGAGCCTATGTCCTAAAACCTACTTAATCAAGGTTTCGATTATTCCATAATCAATATGGAGTTTTCACAATACTCCAGCCCACGGCGGGATACAAATCTTAATTCTACCATGCATTCCAGGAGGTAAGCAGGGAAAACTTATGAGAAGATAATCAAGATACAAGGAGGCTACAGAGATTTTCCATATCTCAGGCTCCAGTTCATACATCATTACTTGTGTCAAATAAGTGACACATTTATGTTATAAGTCCACGAATTCCTTAATTGGGAACATTTACTTGGACAATTCCATTCTGGATATCTTCCTTAAATACTACTAGTCGACTTTAGTACATTATGATTATTGGGATATCTTAGGGGTTCCATGTATTAAACCTCCATGCTGATCAGACATGGAAATAATCTATGGGACACACTAGGATACGCCAATCCTCATATAGCACTTTTATCAAACATAGTTTGGCATTCGCAGGTGATAGAAAACAATGAGAAAAATAATTAAAATAACATATGTTGTCGTACTCTATGCGAAGAAATAGTACTCTTGGATTTTTCGGAAGGTTTTTCTTGCCGATACGAGAAGATTCGGTTACTGTGCTTTCCTTGGTAATTTATACCTTGTGGGTAATATAAAAGTTTGCTAAGCTTATGGTTTATGAAGATTTATTATTGCCTGTATTAAATCAAGACGCTTAGCAGAAATTATCATTGGTAAATGATAAGGGATGTACTTGATGACATCGTGATCTGCCTCTTGGCGTTCGTCAGGTGAGTTCGGGCATTTCTTCCCTTAGCCCTTTCAGTGTTTAGTCAATCATAAGCAAGCCCAGAGTAACTAAAACATAGAGGTAAATTCTTGGATTCTAATACTTAGTCAACATAAGGAGGATAAGTAGGTGACTTATAGTAAGAAGTAAGGAAGTTATTGTACATGTGCTTATATTTAACCAAAAACGGAAATTTCACAAACTAGGCACCTAGCTCAGTTGGCTAGGCGCGCGAAAGGGTGCGGCCTAGACCCAGGTTCGATTCTGGGGACGGCCGGTTCCACCACTTTTTTGTTGCTTTTTATTAAGCTTGTACTTGCTCTCTTCCTTAGATTTCTGGGAGTCATCTTCCTCCTTTGGTTCATCCTTCATATACGAAGTGCGAACAAAACTCTTCTCATGAGCAATTGAACATGGTTTTTCATGAAATTCAGAGCGAGGAGCATTCGGCTCTTTGGATTGTTCCATGATCTTTCTATGGTTCTTCCAACTGTTGCGTCAACCACAGCCTGGGGATTAACTCCATTAATATTGAGGTTTACGTTTGTAGTTTTATTAACTTTCGTCGCATTAATAGTATTGCGATTGTCGTCTACCTCATCCGAGTTTTCGATACTCGAAACTTGGTACTAATCACCAAGATTTAACAATTATTAGTCATCATCCTGATGACCTGACTTAGATTAGCCACGACATTCATAATCCGTATGGGCTATTCCGTTCTGAACATTCGTAATGAATGCTTTTTTTTAATGTATATCTATTACATCTTGCTTAGGTCACAAAAGGACTATCAATGGCTTTTAAAGTTTGGAGCGAGTCTAGTACCTGCTTGACAGGGGACCATAATGTCACAACTGTCTTTGTTACAAGGACGATTATAAATAGCTCAAAAGGCTTGCCTTACAAGACCTTTATTATATGTATACACATATGGCATAGAAGCCTGTCTCGATGGACGTAGAAGGATATGGCATAAAGCCTAGTCACGAAGGACATAAATGATTATACGGCACGAAGGCCTTGTCGTAAAGGTCATTTAGATATGGTACAAACGGCCTTGACATAAGGACATTTATCAAATCTGGCACAAAGGCATGTCACCAGGAATGTTAACATTTAATATGTTAGCTTGTCACGAATGACAAATTATAGCACATAGGCTTGTCATGAATGACTTTAAAACATAACTCGATGGTCTATCATCAAGGACCTTAATTTATTAGCCGCAATTTTATTAGATTAGGGCTTCAAGGTTTGAACGTGGTTCTTCACCTTTGGACAGGGAGTCATAGACTACAACTGTCATCGTCTTTGAAAGACGATTCATTTGGCAGAAAGGTAAGCCAAATCAACATCACTAATGGATGTTTATATATAACCATCGTATCTAATGATATTAGTCATGATCACATCGATCATATTGACTATTTGGTTTGGGTATAATCACACCATTCTGCACAGGGGATCATAAAGATTACTACTATCTTTGTCTTACCGACACTAGAATAGGGTATAGCCCGTAGGCATTTCATCACGAGGGACGTTAATATTGTGATCATCATACTGATGATACTAGTCAGGATCATAATGATAGTATAGACTATGGGATTTGAGTATAGCTCACCCTCTTGGGCAAAGAATCACAAAAGATTACAATTGCCTTGTCTCAATTGGACAATATAATATAGCTCTTAGGCAAAACATCATTAAGGATGTTAAAATTTTTAATCATCGTATTGATGATTTTTGTCATGATCGCATTGATCATATAGACTATTAGGCTTGAGCAGAGCTCACTACCTTGCACAGGGAATCGTAAATATCACAATGTCTTTGTCACACATGGACAATATAATATGGCTCTTAGGCGAAACATCATTAATGGATGTTTATAATAGATTCATTCTATTAGGTGATATAAGTCATGATTGCATTAATCATATTGACTATTTGGCTTGAGCATAGCTCACCACCTCAGACAAGGAATCATAAAGATAACAATGTCAATGTCCCAAATGGACAATATATTATAGCCCGTAGGCAAAGCATCACTAAAGGATGTTAAATAATGTGATCATCGTATTAGATGATATTAGTCATGATCGCATTGATCATATAGACTATTATGTTTGGACATAGTCCAACATTTTAGACAGGAGGTCAAAGACCACCATTGTCGTTGTCTTATCGGACAACAAGTTTAGCCCGTAGGCACTTCATCACTAACGGATGTTTATAATATGATCATCTTATAGAATGATATAAGCCATGATTCCTAAATCACTAGGCTAGATAGGGGAATTGGAAGAATCCAATATAAGGATGACTGTTGTGATTTTCTCGAATCACATTTGTCAAGAGTGCTAACACGTTCTTAGGTGTTAACAAGTATCTGAATCCCTTGAGTAGGTTTCACCATCTTGGCCGCGTAGGCTAGGTTTCACCTTTAAGATTCCCTTTTTACAAATGCATACTGACAGGGAAGGAAGGATATTTATTTTATTCAGGATTTTTATCATAAATCCTAATTTATAAGTTAATAATAGCACAAACGGCCTAGTCGCGTAGACAAGTTTAATTTATAAGCCATGATTTCGGAGAATCGAGGCATTAAGGTTTGAATCAAAGTTCATTACCTTTTTCTTGACAGGGAGTTGTAGGCTACCACTGTCTTTTAGTCTCAGAGGACATTAACTATAGCCCGTAGGCACTTCCCTTCTAAGGGATGTTTATTACAGAATTGCCCCTTAGGGAATTTCATTAACCATGGTAAACAGAGACCATATTTGGTTAATTTATTAATCATTTATATTTAGGATTTCCATTATAATTTATCCTACTTATAAAACATTAACAGTTTTATTAGTGGCACCCAATGGCCTGGTCACATGGACATTTATAAATTATAAGCTTATGATTTCAGAGGATGAAAGCAACAATAACAGTTTTATTTAATAGCACCAAAGGCCTAGTCACGAGGACAAATTTTAAATTTTAAGCCATGATTTCAGAGAATCAGGGCCTTTAAGTATATTAGCACAACAGGCTTAGTCACAAGGACATATATAGATTATAAGCTATGATTTCAGAGAATCAAAGCATGCAGGTATTCTGGCACAATAGTCCTAGTCACAAGGACATTTATAAATTATAAGCTAGGATTTCAGAGAATCAAAGCCTTGAGGTTTGAACCTAGTTCATTACCTTTTTTTTCTGACAGGGAGTCATAGCTACCACTGTATTTTGGCTCATGTAGAAATGAGCAAGGCCCGTAGGCACTATATTACCACGTATGGTTAAAATATGATCATCTTAATTGATGATGTGAACCCAGGATTCAGAGATCATTAAACTGGGTTAGGAATCTTTTGAAGAATCCTTAATAACGTGTGTGATTTTCCAACGAATCACATCTGTCGGGAGTGTTAACATGTTTTCAGATGTTAACATGGATTTGAATCTTTTAATCAGGTCTTACCATCTTGGCCCGGTCTTATAATTGACCCGAAGGCTAGGTTTCACTCTTAAGATTCTTAATCAATAATTTGAATCTTTTTAACAGGTCTTACCGTCTTGGCCCGGTCTTATAATTGACCCGAAGGCTAGGTTTCACACTTAAGATTCTTAATTTAATTAACGCAGAACAAATTTTAAATTGAGGTGTTAATATGGATCTGAATCTAATTATGGAACTGCCATCTTGGCCGGTCTTAATATGACCCGAAGCTAGGTCTTGTCCTTTTAGATTTTGCCATTTTATTATAATGGTAGATCTTGCAAAAGGAAATGATATTTTCCATTTATTTAATATTTCTTGTTTAGAATGAAAGTCTAAACTTAATCATTCCACTAAATAAAAATGTAAGTATAAAGTTGCCCTAAGCGGGACTTGAAGGGAATAATGTTGTCCTCGGAGGGACTGAAAGATAATTATGTCCTTATAAGGACTAATAAGGAAACGATCTTCAGTAAAAGGAGTTTCTTCTTCATTTTATTTCTGAATGCTTTCTCCTCGGATGCTCGTTTCATTCTAGCCGCGGTACGAAGCTCAGCATCTCAGGGCTCCGGGTGTGGAGAACTCCTATTACGGCTTCTTCGTTTGGCGACGTATCCAATAAAAATTTGGAAGTAAAAATTTCTAGATTAGGATTGAGAATATTCCTAAGTTAAGTCTAGACTCAGAAGTTTAGATATGTGCAATTGTGTAACTGAGATTAAACACGAAAGGTTAGTGTTTAATTCACTCAGTGTTGGCTCTGATACCAACCTGTCACACCCCGATTTCCACGTGTCACCGGTGGGCCCGGTGGGGAGTATCGTGACGTCATGGTTGGCAACATAATAGTCAAACAACACAATATTAATATGCACAGCGGAAGCAATTGAAAATATAATACAACCGAATTTATTATTGTAATATCAACTGTCACAATATTCGGAAGTTTATCCACAGAAGGATCGAACATAAAATGGAAACAATAGTTCAACAGACTTCAGGCATCTTAAGCTTGCGAGACTCTTTATTGATGCTAAGGAGACAATCCAGCCAATTACGTTTAGTACCCGCATTTAGTCTTTTTGGGAAAATACGTCAGTTTACACTGGTAAATACAATTAACTGACTCATTTTGGAAAATGATTTAAAAATTGGTTTGGATGCACATGGCATAAATGTTTTATAATTTGATTAAAAAGCACAGAGGCAAGATTAATCTTTTTAACTTGGGAGAATTATTTAATATTATAATCTTGTGAACGAATTACATGTGACTTGTGCGTTCAGTCGCCCGGATCTTGTCCGGGTTTGAAGAAACACGGAACTAATTAGGGGATAATCAGTTTGGTTTATGTTCCTTGCATAGTGGTTAATCTTCTTATGGACTCCTGAACTTCTTAATGCTCTTGGTTAACTGCAAAACAAAAACACCGTTACTCGTTAAGAGGGGAATGTGGGGGTTTCCCTCTTAATCGTGCTCCGGCGTGAGAATAAGCGACTGGGCTTAGGAGATAATTAAGTATTAAGTGAGAGTAGAGAGAATGGAATGTTTAACCTGTGAAGTGAGGTCTCTATTTATAGCCGGGGAGGTGTAAGAGGATATGGGCTGATGGGCCTTGGGCCGGAAGTCGACAACTTGGGCGATATGCTCTTTGTCTCACTTGTCTCGACCGTTAGTGGCTTCTGGGAGTTCTTTGGTGCTGGCGCACAATGATTGGAGCCACGTGTCATGGTTGTCGGCCTGGCCGCCGTCCTGCCATCAGCAGGTAAGTGGAGATCGTGGGGCAGTTGTCTCTGCCCTATGATTGGTGCCACATAGGCGTCCTTAAGTACTTTTTGTCTCCTGTATGTCAGACGATCGTGGAGCACGATTCCGCAGGAACAGAAGGACCCTGATTGGCCCTTTTATTCTGCCACTTGTACGTTGTGTACTATCTGGAAAGGCCTCGCGCCGTGGTCACGCACGGTTCTTGCTGAGCACGCTATTATCATGCGCGCGGCATGGGCTTTCGGATGTCTCTTTTAGAATGCTAAGTGTCGTTAACTGGAGTTTACTCTTTTGTGGACCTCGCGCCGCGCTGCATAGGTGTGCTGTATCCCGCACGAGGTTGGCGATCAAGAAAATTGCTGATTAAGGAGTATGGTCCCGCGCGGCCTCATAGGGAGTTGCGCGGCTTTTTGGGACCATACCCCTTCAAGTCCCCCCAGTCCAGTGCTGCACCATGCGCAAGGCAAGTGGTTGGAGCTCTGGACTTAAGAAAATAAAGTAGAGTGATGATTTTGGCTTTGGTAGACGGCGCGCGTGTAAGTTGTTAGTTACTACTGCGCGGCTACCAGGCTTGTTTTTGGCTTTTCCATGAAGTTTCTCATGACTTTGGGCGGGAGAAACCTCGAAGTTTGAATTTTCTGACAGGTTGGTGAAAAAGTCGCGGTTGGTGACGTTTGAGTTGATCTCTGACGGTTGTCATCAACGTGTTGCTGACGGTTCAGATTTCCGTCAGGCGAGTGAGGCCCACGCGCGCGTGGTAACCGTCACTCCGGGAAACACGCCTTACGTGGCGCTTTCTGGTTGGCCTTGCTTGCGGCGGTTTCGGCACGGTTACCGATCGCATTAAATGCGATCAGTATATATATCCGAAGAGAGGTGAGACGCATCACTTTCTCTCCTACTATTCTTCTATTTCCTCTCAAGTCTCTTTCGAATCTTCAAACTTGGAGGATTATCATACAGATCTGCAAGTTTGTTGAAGGAATCCT
This sequence comes from Helianthus tuberosus, assembly GCA_030545235.1. Classification (NCBI taxonomy): domain Eukaryota; kingdom Viridiplantae; phylum Streptophyta; class Magnoliopsida; order Asterales; family Asteraceae; genus Helianthus; species Helianthus tuberosus. Next base: position 165,009,491 of record CM060400.1, on the reverse strand, counting down.
AGCAAATCTTCAAGTTTTTGAAGAATATCGTAGCAGATTATCGAGAGTGTTTTCAGTATTTTCGAGATCCCTTTGCTGATTATTGATGGCTGAAGAACATTATGAAGACAATCCCGGAGAAGAAGGTCCTGTACCTGTTCTCCGGTGGGATCTAGGTCTCTTTGAACAACTATCACGAAGTTTCCGGTTCCCACCGGAGTGGGATGCCCGGTATCCCGGCCAGAACCAGACGGCCGCTGATGCACCACCGGGGTATATCACTCTGTTTGAAGACTTCTTTCATCAGGGTAATTTCCGGTTGCCGGCGACAAACTTTATGGCACACATTCTGCAATATTATGGGTTTCATATCTCTCAGATGAGCCCACCCGGGATGGTCCGTGTCAGACACTTCGAGTTCTTGTGTTGGGCTCATGGCATTGAACCGACGGTTGATAAATTCCGGGTTTTCTACACACTTCAGAGAAACATGGGTTTTTATTCCTTCGCCAGCCGAGGCGCGGCGAAGAAGATACTGCTAAACCCTCCCAAGAGTTTCCACGACTGGAAACCAAAGTTTTTCTATATTCGGGAGGAGGTAGTTCCGATACCCATGACGTTTCGCGCCTGGACTAAACCAATCGTGAAGGAAGACTTGGCGATCCCCAAGACTGAGGCTTGGTATCGGGAGCTTACTGCCACCCCGAACCGAGTGTTTGGGGAGAATGTCTTGGTCGCGGCGCGGATGAGCGATCAGTGGCGGCCTGATAGGAAGGAGGTTCCTGTCTTGATGCTTGATGACCAAGGTTAGGAATTCTTATCTTTAATTACCCTTCGGGGCTTGCGTTTTTCCTTATTGTACGATTTATCTTGTAGAGGTGCGTTTGTATCAAGCTGCCTTCGCCGCTTTCGGCGGTAGGATGGGTGTACGCCCGCTTCAAGACGGAGAACAATATTGGTACGACCAAATAAGGGATAACTTCATGTATCCTGTTGCGGATGCATTCGCCTTGCCGCCTACTGCAACTGAAGGTGCACATATACCTAAGCCTCGTCCTCTGCGCTCTGTGACTTCTGCTGGGAAAGAGGTTGTCTATCTTTCCAGCGGGGAGTCTGTAGGATCTTCGAACGAGGAGTTAAGTTCGTGGTCTAACATCTTTGCAGGTGTGTTGCGCGACCTAGGTATCGACCCTGAAGAGAAGAAGAAGAAACCGCCCAAGAAGAAGAAGACGAGTGAGACCGAAGTGACCAGCAAGAAGGGCGGGAGTAGCCGCGCAGCTGCTGGTAAAGGTAGTCCTTGTCTTCGTCAAAGTGACATAAAAGATTATGTGATAATTAGTGACTCATTAGAGGGTTTGTCGCGCGTAGGCGAAGGTAAAGGTGGAGCGGGCCGCTCAAAAGGCGAAGGTGGCGCGGGTTCTCGTAACCCGGATGCTGGCGCTACTCCTTCCTCTGCTGAGCATGCGGAAGAGGAAGAAGAGGAGGAAGAAGAAGACGCTGCTGGAAAGTTGATCAGCAGAAAGAGGACCAGGAGCGGGGCGACTGCTGGTGTGGCTGTGGCGTCGAAGGCTGGAGGAGCTCTGGTGCTTGGTAAACAGAGCAATTTGCGCTCACTCTATCAGTTCTCTCCTGGTAAGGTTTGTTTCTTAGTTCTTTTTGTTGTGGCTTTGCTTGTCTTGACTCTTTGATTTATGCAGAGGGCAAGAAGAAGACCCCTGAAAAGGGTGTTGTTTTTACGGAGCCAGAGCCAAAGAGGTCTAAGATTGTCATCCAATCTTCCGAGACTGCTGCGGCTGTGCATGGCAAGGGCAAACATGTTGCTGAGGTCGATAAGGCAAAGGCTGCCGAAGAGAAGAAGAAGGCTGATGAGGAGCGTAGGAAGAAAGTTGATGAAGACAGGAGGAAGGAAGCGGAGGCGAAGAAGAAAGCTGAGGAAGACCAGCGCCAGGCTGAAGAGGCGCGCAAGAACAAGGCTGCTGAAGAAAAGAGGAAGAAGGCAGAGCAGGAAAGGAAGAAAGCCGATGATGAGAAGAAAAAGGCTGAGCAGGAGAGAAGAGCTGCTGAGAAGGCTCTTGCTGATGCTGAGAAGGAGAAGGGGAAAGAGAGAACCCTGGAGAAGGAGAAGGAGAAATCTGCTGCTGAAAGGCCTGTTGGTATTTCTATTACCCAAGGCGCGGGCTCGGGTTCATCTGCTGGTCGAGGTGGTGTGAAAGCTGTCGCGCTGCCGCGCTCTCCAATAGGTCCCCGGGATACAGTGGGGGATATCTATTACAAGTCTTATACTGAAGAGAGTCGCGGTGACGCTCCGCACAATCCGCCTTGGGGTTTGAAGCAGAAGGATACTTTCCTCGAGTTCGCGCCTTGCCATGACTGGCTGGTGAATTCGATTCCTCCTGGGGAGATGGATCGTCAACGGGCGCGGACTCACAGCGGGCTCTATCATGCCTACGTTGTTGGTGAAGCCAATACCCGCGCTGCTAACCAAGAAATTGTCCGGGAGTGGCGAACCATGGTTAGGGAGAGGGATGATTGGGAGAAGTATCGCGATCGTATTACGAGGCGTGCTACTGACTTGGAGAAGTCTAGAGCTGCGTTTGATGAGCAGAAGGCGAAGTTCGAGGCTGACCGAAAGTCTGAAGAGTGGGGGCGCGAGGCCCTGAAAAATAAGCTTCATACTGCTGAAGAGCAACTGGCTAAGGAGAAAGCCGAGTTCAAGCGCATTTGCGCGAAGGATAACGAGCGCGCGGCTGCGGATCGTAACAAGATTGTCAACCTTGAAGCCAAGGTGGTTGAGTTGACCGGCAAGGTCGAGGATGCGCAAGCTGCACAGGTTGCTAGGGAGCAGGTTGAGGTTTGTGCAACTTATACCTTTTCTCTGTACTTCATTTTATAAAATAGCCTAAGTCTCTTTGTTCCTTTTAGGTTGAGTTGGCTGAGGTGAAGGGTCAGCTGTCTGTTAAGGACAAGGACTTGCAAGCCAAGGATGTCGAGATCGCTGAGCTCAAACGTCGCCTGGAGGGGCAGGTTGATAAATGCGAATCCTTGGAAATCGACCTCGAAGCTGAGAAGGTGAAGGCTGCGACTGCTGAGGAGGCCAAGCAGCGTGCTGAGGAAGCGCGTAATGTTAGCACTTTTGCCCTTAATGTAGCACAAACGAATTATGCTGAGGCTCAAGGCATTGTTGACACTCTCGTCTCTGAGGCCGAGTGGATGCGCGGCCGTGGAGTAGTGCTAGTATGCTTATCCTTTTTTCCTTCCAAAGTATATCGTTAGAAGTTGTTTTTGATGCGCAAACTCTGCTGTAGATTGCCAACTCCATTCTCAATGCTGGAGAGCTGGATCGTGCTGTTGCTGCTTTGACCGATGCTGCGCGCGCTGTTGGTCACCGAGGAGGGTACCTAGAGTGCGCACAACACGTTGAAGAAGCGCTTGGACAGGAGTTTGACGTCAGTCATTGTTCGGTTACTGATCAGGCTAGTGCTGCGCTGACACGCGCTGAACATGCTTATGACCACTTGTCACTGCCTGTGATGGACTTAGTTGCCAAGGCTTTGGAACATGACGACTGGTGCCAGCGCCTTAAGGGCATTCTTGATCCTCCTATAACGGTTGAATTATCAGATGGGGAGGCCGCTGAGGATGATGAAGTTGATGGTGGCGACAAGCATGATGGTGATGATGTCTGAGATTGTTTCGAATAGATAGGTTTTGTATGGCTTTGTGCCTTGTGAATTTCTGTAGGTTTCTTATGTAACTTCTTGCGCGGTCGCGCCTTTTAATGGATGACGTTTGCTTTTATGCACTTGTGCTGATTTTGTTTGATTATGACGTTTATCCCATTTCGTTACAATTATTGCACTGTTGTTAGAAACTTAGGTTAAATTAGCGAGAATAAATGTAAGCATGGCTCGTGTGAGCAATTGCCCGGTCTCGCGCTGTGTTCGCGGAGGACCTTGGAGGCATGACTGGAGTGTTTTCTTGCTAATCAGAAGTTTAACATGCATTTGTGACGAAAGAAGTCAGTCGTGATAAAAGAGCATGTCGTATGCTTTCATTGATTAAGTAGGCGCTTAGGCCAAGATACGTTGCGTAAGTAGCAAAATAGGCGCTTAGCCAACATGAGTAATTACAAAGGCGCGTGGCCAACATGGGTGGGTAATGGCGCAAGGCCGATAGTAGTTATATATAGCACTTGCGCAGTTGTTGCGCATTCCACGTGCGCGGGATGATGTGTCCATCCAGGGTGCGCAATTTGTAAGCCCCTTTTCCTAGCACTTCGTGGACCAAGTATGGGCCTTCCCATTTGGGTGCTAGTTTTCCAGGGCGTTCAGCGTTTGAGGCTTCGTTGTCCCGAAAGACATATTCCCCTGGAGTGAAGGTACAGATGCGTACTCGCGCGTTGTAGTACCTCTCCAGTTGTGTTTTGTACTTGGCTTCTTTAATTCGCGCAATTTCGCGCCTTTCTTCCAGCAAATCCAAGTCAAGACGACGTTCTGCCTCATTGTCGATTGCGTTGACTGCTGTCAAACGCGGAGAGGGCAGGCCAACTTCCGCCGGGATAACCGCTTCTGAGCCATAGACTAGGCTAAAAGGGGTTTCGCCGGTACTCGTTTTTGGCATGGTTCGGTGAGCCCACAAGATACTTGGGAGCTCATCTACCCAGCCTCTTCGCTTAGTGCCCAGTCGGGCCTTAATCCCCTCGACGATACACTTGTTCACACTTTCGACCTGTCCGTTGCCTTGAGGGTGCGCAACGGAGGAGAAAGTGTGTTCGATTTTCATCTCCTTCATCCAGTTCTTGAGGTCATCGGATGCAAAGTTAGTGCCGTTGTCAGTTACTATCTTGAGTGGGAGGCCAAATCGACAGATGATGTGCTACCAAATGAACTTGCGCACCATCATGGCTGTAGTTGAAGCAAGGGCTTTGGCCTCCACCCACTTTGTGAAGTAATCGACGGCTACTATGATAAACTTGACGGCGCCGGGAGCATCTGGGAAGGGTCCTACCATGTCAATTCCCCACTGCTGAAAAGGCCAAGCAATTGATACGGGGATAAGATCGTTCTTGGGGCGCAGGGTTTTTGGAGAATGCCGCTGACAGGAGTCGCACTTGCGCAGCTCCTTCAGGGCATCAACGTGCATCCCTGGCCAGTAATACCCGGCGCTCATAATCTTCGCAACAACCATGCGTGGTCCCGCATGGATGCCGCAGATTCCTTCATGAATCTCCCTTATCAGATATTTCGCATCTTGAGGGTCCACACAGCGCAGGAGTGGTCCCAAGAAGGACTTTCGGTATAAGATACCGTCATTCATCTCGTACTGCAGAGCTTTGTTCTGAATTTTTCTTGCCTCTGCCTTATTCTCTGGGAGTATTCCGTCTTTCAAGTACTGAATGATAGGGGTCATCCAGGATGGCTACCCTAACTCAATCACATTGACCTGTCGTAACAAGACTGAAGGGTTCTTGAGTACCTCAATCCTTACATCTTTGGCGAGATGTTGAAAGGATGTTGAAGCAAGCTTGCTCAAGGCGTCGGCTGGTTTGTTTTCGGAGCGATTGATGTGGATGACTTTGTGAGACTTGAATTGTTGAAGCAACTCTTTTGCTTGTTCCAGATATAGGGCCATGACTTCACCCTTTGCATCGTATATTCCGTTGACTTGGCTGGCTATCAAGAGTGAATCAACATGTGCTCGTAGACTTTTAGCTCCCATTTTGATCGCGAGGCGCAAGCCTGCCAGAAATGCTTCGTACTCCGCCTCGTTGTTGGTGTTTTTAAAGTCCAACTTGATGGCGTAAGTAAATTCATGGTTTTCGGGGCTTACGAGGCGCAATCCAGCTCCGGCGCCGTCTTCGTTTGAAGCCCCATCAGTATAAAGCATCCAAGTCTCGTTTGTCGTGTCTTTCACTGGAGTTTCGACAAGCTCACAATCCTTGATTTGATCAGCTGGGACTTCTGTGATAAAGTCCGCTAGAACTTGACCCTTGATGGCTGGGCGTGGCCGGTACAGAATGTTGTGGCCTCCCAACTCGATTGCCCATTTGGCGAGCCTTCCTGATGTTTCTGGTTTCTGAAGTATCGTGCCGATATGGAAATTGGTAAGTACGGTGATCACGTGCCCTGTAAAATATATGCGCAGTCTCCGGGAAGCATGTAGCAGCGCAAGAACCAATTTTTCCATCGTGGAATATCTCGTTTCCGGGTCAGTGAGTACCCTGCTGACATAATAAATTGGAGTTTGAACTCCATTTCTTTCCACTAATAACACCGACCCTACTGCCTTATCGGAAGAGGATAAGTACAATACGAGTGGCTCTTTTTCGAACGGCGCCGTCAGGGTAGGAAGTTCGATCAGACATGCTTTCATTTGTTGGAAAGCCTTCTCTGCGTCGGGTGTCCATTTGAACTCTTGCTTCTTTACACAATTGCGCAGTGTGCTGATAAAAGGGTACGACTTTGCGGCGTGATTCGACAAAAAGCGGTTAAGCGCGGCGAGGCGGCCGGCCAACCGTTGCATTTCTTTGATTGTTCGCGGCGATGGCATTCGTTCTATTGCCTGGACTTTTTCTGGATTCACTTTGAAGCCGCCGTTAGTGACTATGAAGCCTAGAAACTTCCCTTCTTCCATGCCAAAAGAACATTTGGCTGGATTCAACTTCATGTTTACGCTGCGCAATGAATTGAACGTTTTCTCGATGTCTTTCAACATTTGGTCCTCTTCGGGACTCTTGACCACTAGATCATCGATGTAAACTTCAATATGCTTTCCGATGTCACCTGCGAAGGTCTTGTCCATCAATCGCTGGTATGTGGCGCCAGCGTTTTTCAGGCCGAAAGGCATCTTTGTATAGCAAAAAATCCCCAGATCCGTGCGAAAAGCTGTATTGTCTTCATCCTCAAGCTTCATTTGAACTTGATGGTACCCCTTGTAGCAATCCAAGAAGCACTTCCATCTGTATGGCGCGAGAGAGTCTATCTTTTTGTCGATCTCAGGCAAAGAATAGCAATCCTTAGGGCATGCCTTGTTGAGATCGGTATAGTCGACGCACATTCGCCATCCGCCGCTAGACTTCTCTACCATTACGGGGTTCGCAACCCAACTTTGATAACGTACCTCTCGCAGGATGCCGGCTTTAAGTAACTCGCAAACTTGCTCATTCATTGCTTTCGTCTTGTCTGCCCCTAGGCTGCGCCTTCTTTGGACTTTCGGCTCAACCGAGGGGTAGGTGTTTAAACAGTGCTCTGTGATGTCGCGCGGGACTCCGGTCATGTCGGCCGGGGTCCAGGCGAAAATCTCCATGTTCTTGAATAGGAGCTGCTTGAGGCGAGTTCTGATATTTGGTGAGATAGCGTGACCTATCGTCACCGTTTGCTCCGGATATTTGCGATTTAAAACCCATTTTTCAGGCTCGGTTGCTGAAACCTTCGCCGCTTTTGTTGGGCGCATCTCTTCAGTTGACATCACTTCTTTCTTTGCATAAACGATTGTCACCCCCGTCTTGGTTGGGAAACCGATCGCTGAGTGGGGGGTGGAAGTAATCATATTCAGCTCACCTTGTGTCTCTCTCCCGATCAATACGTCATGTCTTGACTTAACGGGCATCACCATGAAGTTTACGTTTGTTGTCCTCGAATGCTTCCCGTCAGAGAGTGTGACGGGGAAGCTAATTTGGCCTAACGGGAAGACCATTTCATTACAGAACCCAAACAGTGGGTAGTCAACTGGTTCGAGTCTCGCTTTGTCTTCCTCGTCGAACTGGTTAAAGCATTGCTCATAGATGATGTCTGCTGTACTCCCCGGGTCAATGAAGACGTATTCAGTTTCATAATGGCCGATGATACCGGTGATGACGATGGGTCGCGTGGCTCGGGGACCCCCGCGCACCACCGGGAAAATAACTTGCTGTTCTTGCCATAAAGGCTCGTAGGGTCTCTTGCCTTTTTCTCTCGCGCTATACCTTGGTCCATTGACCATGTGTGTTTCCAGGCATCGAACCTTCTTGTGATTTCCTTCATCGTGGCGATGGAGCTGTCGCGTTTCTTTGCGCATATTCTTCACTAAGTGGCTCAGCTTTCCACTCTTTAGTGCTCTCTCGATCTCTTGTCGCAAGCTGTAGCAATCATCTGTTAAGTGGCCTGTATCCTTGTGGAAATCACAATACAGATTGGGATCTTGTCCCTTTTTGTTCGTCATAGGCCTGGGAGTCTTAAAATCATGGTTCTCCGTCATTAGCACCTCTTTTGGTGTTTTTATGAGCGGAGTCCAATGCTTTTCACGATTGTCGTCTCGGACTGCCTTTCTATAACCGATGCGGTCAATGGTATCACGCGCGTCTTCCTTATAGCGGGATCGTTCTTCGTACCGGGGTCGTTCATTATAACCGCTGGAGTGGTTGGCTTTCCACCCAGGGTTTTTGCCTTTGTTGCGCCTGTTGTCATCGCGCGGGTGACCCCCTTTGGAAAATCTATCTTCAGAACGATAGCTGTTGTTTCGTGCGAGTGACTCTTCCGTCTGCGCGACTATCTTCGCGGCTTCCATGAGTTTATCCCACTCCTTTGGCATTCCATCTTTCCCAGTGATGGTTCTGATCAGGCTATCACAGCGGATGGCTTTTTTGAAATGGCAGCGCATGAGTTGCTCACTCACGCCCCCTATCTCCAAACATTCTTTGTTAAAGTGCGTAATGAAATCTTCCAGACCCTCATTATCTCTACGCCAGATATCTTCAACTTCCGCTGTGTCGCGCTGGTATCGCCTTTGTTGGCTGAAGTGACTCAAAAACTGAGTTCGGAAATCTACCCATGATTTTATTTTTCCCGGAGGAAGGCTATCGAACCAGGCGCGAGCAGCCCCCGTTAATGTTTGGATAAACAAATGACACCACATGGGCATGTTCCAACCTCCCATGCAGCCCACGCTAGTAAATACTCTGACGTGATCGTCTGGATCAGTCAATCCGTTAAACTTTCCGACAGTCGGAGGTAATTTCTCTCTCTTGAGCGGCGCGAGTGCTATCTTTGGGATGAACTTTGAATGCTCTATAGCTTCCTCTGGTCGATAGGCGAGGCGAAAGTCACGCTCTGCCTCTTCGGTATACCCAACATGCTGCCTTGGTTTGTAATACTCGTGATTTCTTTGCAAACGATTAAAGACCGACGATTCGTCATCGTTCTCCCAGGTTGGATCCCAGGTTGGATCGTTCGGGTCGGTTTCTTCCCACTCATCGTTCATGTTACGCGGCGTGAGCCGGCTATGAACTGGGCCTCTTTGGAAATTTGATGGTTCGTCATAGTAGCTTTCTGTCTCCCCCCGTGTGTCGCGCGTGTCCTGTACGCTTAGTCTCCGGGTGGGGGGAGGTCTGCTAACTCTTCTTGGAATGTATTGCGGGACCGGCGTCTGGCGCGGCCCGTGGCTGGGGCCGGTTGGTGTAACCAAGGACGGTTCTGCCGTTAAAACTGCTTGCTGAGCGCTCAAGGACTGATACGCTTCGTTAATAGTGGCCAGTTGCTTGGCGTACCATGAGGCTGGGGTTTCGCCTTCTGGTAGCCCTAATAACGCCGAGATATTCTGGGGTGGAGCTGGGTTCGATGGTCCAGCACCGTTGTTTCCTGGGGTAGTTTGATTGATGCGGGTGAAGCTCCCGCGAGGACCCCCGGTGTTGGCCATCTCGATCTCGCCAATTTCTTCAACGTTTTGGGGTTGGATGTTTTGATTATCCACCCCAAACGCTGCGTTAGGGTCTGCTCCGAGACCAACAAATTCGGGAATGATTCCTTGACCGGCCATGATCGAAGGAAGAAAAGTAGTGAACTCAGGAAATAAGAAGATGAAAATGGTTTGTAGAAAAAATCGGTGGGCGCCAATGAAGAAACACGGAACTAATTAGGGGATAATCAGTTTGGTTTATGTTCCTTGCATAGTGGTTAATCTTCTTATGGACTCCTGAACTTCTTAATGCTCTTGGTTAACTGCAAAACAAAAACACCGTTACTCGTTAAGAGGGGAATGTGGGGGTTTCCCTCTTAACCGGGCTCCGGCGTGAGAATAAGCGACTGGGCTTAGGAGATAATTAAGTATTAAGTGAGAGTAGAGAGAATGGAATGTTTAACCTGTGAAGTGAGGTCTCTATTTATAGCCGGGGAGGTGTAAGAGGATATGGGCTGATGGGCCTTGGGCCGGAAGTCGACAACTTGGGCGATATGCTCTATGTCTCACTTGTCTCGACCGTTAGTGGCTTCTGGGAGTTCTTTGGTGCTGGCGCACAATGATTGGAGCCACGTGTCATGGTTGTCGGCCTGGCCGCCGTCCTGCCATCAGCAGGTAAGTGGAGATCGTGGGGCAGTTGTCTCTGCCCTATGATTGGTGCCACATAGGCGTCCTTAAGTACTTTTTGTCTCCTGTATGTCAGACGATCGTGGAGCACGATTCCGCAGGAACAGAAGGACCCTGATTGGCCCTTTTATTCTGCCACTTGTACGTTGTGTACTATCTGGAAAGGCCTCGCGCCGTGGTCACGCACGGTTCTTGCTGAGCACGCTATTATCATGCGCGCGGCATGGGCTTTCGGATGTCTCTTTTAGAATGCTAAGTGTCGTTAACTGGAGTTTACTCTTTTGTGGACCTCGCGCCGCGCTGCATAGGTGTGCTGTATCCCGCGCGAGGTTGGCGATCAAGAAAATTGCTGATTAAGGAGTATGGTCCCGCGCGGCCTCATAGGGAGTTGCGTGGCTTTTTGGGACCATACCCCTTCAGGGTTAAAGATCAATAGACACACCACAATATAGAGTTATACACTGACAGGTGTACGCCTACACCCCGTGCTCAGGTCGTGGCCATCTCGTAAGATGATGCCAAGGATATCCGGGACATGGTCATTAACCCCCAAAGGCTTTAAGTAACAAGACTGTTTAAACGAGCCGATCAAATTATTCAACTACCCACTTAATTGTGGAGATTTGATGCCCGATCAAGCGGTATGCTATATACCGTAACCCAAGCCTGTATAGGGAAAATAAGTTAAAAGTATTTACCTGAGCAAGTATTAATCACAATAAGCAAAATGCACGTAGCTTTTACTGGTTCTCCTAATCTGGAACGAAGGTTTAATATAACCTATTAGAATCCTAACGGGTCTTTAATTAAGCTTAAGCTTAGACCGGCTAGTTTCAAAGATACGGTTCGTACGCACGATTAAGCGAAGACCGGATAGAATGTGATTTAGACCCGACAAGTTTGAAGACTTGTTTAATATGGGTTTATTATTCACATTCTGGATTTTGAGATAAAACCGTTAAGGTTTGACCCGCTTCGGCTAATTTATGTAAACTTGTTACATAAACCGAACCGTACGCGTAATAAGCGTGACGGGTATTCATGAGAGCTATATACAGGTTTCCTAAGTTAATTATGTCTCAAATATGTTGTGACATCAGTAAGATGTCTTTCATTATGCCCGAAACGTGTTCAAACACAAACTAGGCCCCGTAGGGGTAGTTTGGTCATTTAAAAGTTTATAAAAGAGTTTAAGTAACAACCTGAGTTACAAGTCTGATGTAATCAGCAAATATACTCAATTTTCTAAGTTATATCAGTAGGTTAAAGCATGTATGTGAAATTTATCATATTTAACCAAACTATGCCCCGTAGGGGTATTTTGGTAATTTCACATAAGCCAAAAAGCTCAAAACTGAAGTCTGAGTTTATCAACCTTTGCTTACTGTTAAAATATTATAATTTGCCTCATATATCAGTAGGTATCAACCCGGGTATGTCCAATATAATTTTAATAGATACTTTGCGCTAAGAACGCTTAATAAGGCGATTAAAGGTCATTTCCGGGTTTGATACTTAAATCTGATATTTTTATATTTCCAGAAGGCTTAAAATAATTTATTTATCATATGTGATCGGTAGCAAAAGGTTTGGAGTCGTTTAGGTATGTAAAACTCATTTTATGGCCCGAGAGGGCAAAACCGACAATTACCGGATTAAGCCTACGACTATGAGTTATGCTCAGCCCAAAATTAATTAAAAATCTTTAAAAATCCCAAATAATATATTACATCAGTGGGTAAAAGATTTGATATCAAAAAGTAGGCTTAACTAGGCTATACGCTAATTACGCCGTTTTATTAACATAAGGCTTTAATTTTACGATAACGAGCATAACTCTTATTCTACACCTCAAACTGATGTCGAACTTTGCATACAAGTCTATATATCCGTATTTAAGGTTTCTACACTTTTACATTTTCATAAATCACGTTTTAAGGTAATAAGGGCATAACGGTCAACATATGAACTATTAACGGAAACATGCATATTAATTGGATAACTAATGAACCATGGTGTATAATCACAGAGGGTTATTCTAACATGTAACCTAATCCAATTTAAGCTCTGAGGCATTTCTAAAACATGCCTAAATGGGTCAGAACTGAAAGTCAAACTATGTGACTTTCGGTTCCGAACCGGGTCTAAACAGGAAATTGTCGGGTTGAACATGTTTAGACATGTTCTTACACTTATTACTAAGTTATAACAATGATCCAACAGGTTGTATATGATCTACAATGATAATTATGCATAATTGGCATTTTAGACTTCCTGTTGACTTTTTAAATATAAGTTTGACCCGACATTTGAACTAGTTAGAGTGGTGATCAGGGGAAACCCTTTTGGGGTTTTATTACCCACATAAATACCAACTTATATCTACTTTTAATTCGAGATATGACTGAGCCATTGTTGACTAATCTCGAAGTCAAACCGTAATTACGACGGTTTGACTTTTAGCTAAAATACTAAGCTAAACTCAATTAAAGAAGGACTAGCAGACTTACAAGGGTCCTATGCACGACTTATGATCAGTTGGATCTGCTTGAGAGCTCCAGGAATGATCAGATTTCAATAGAATGGTGTGTGGAACTTGTTTGCACATCATGTCCTTATATAGTGAATTAACCCACCACAATATGTTGACAATAAAGCCTAGCACACACCACAACTGATGTACACTTGTTCCTAGATGCTTAGGGGGTGTTTTAGGGGTCAAGAGATGTGGAGAATCGAGTCAGAATCGCGTACAAAAGCCATGGCAGACCATAAGCCTTGTTTCTCGGTTCTGGGCACCCCTCGCGCGACGCCAAGCCTCCCTCGCGTCGCGCTAGGGCCTATCTGATCAGCATTTTTTTGATTTCTTGCATTTTAATCCTTGGCTCTTCAAAACTTGAATAGGCACTTGTTTTCTTGCATTTTAAACCCTCAGTATTGATCTATAAAGGCTTTAAAACATATACCCACTTTGTTAAGTCCCCGGGTAACTTTATTGTTACCCGAAAAGTCCTAACTTTCAACGTTTACGCTTTAACCCTTCGCACACGAATTCGATCATAACTTTCTCATACGTTAACGAAACTTTACGAAACTTAAACCGTGTATTCTAGTGAGCATAATTAACCATTACAAAGCTTCGGGTTTGTCAAAAGGTCACTCAGAGGTATAACTTAAACATGTTGACACATTTAGCCCCTGTAGTTTGTAATCTCTCACTTTTAGCTCCGTATGATCCATGATTTATTCGTTTGAAGGTATGAGCATCTTGTAGGGTTAATATACAATATATTTATTCACTGTTGACACTTAGAATGCGTATATTCACATACTTTCCATGTTTGTCAACTTTAGTCCTTCTATAATATTTCTTTCACACGTTTAAACATTTGACACGTGTCTACACATTATAGGACGGGAATTTTCGAGGTGTTACATAGCCTGACCTCAAATCAATCTTCGAGAAATAACTTGCCCCTTGTAACTGATCGAACAAATCGTCGATCCTGGGCAAATGATACCTATTCTTTATTGTGACTTTATTAAGTTCACGATAATCGATGCACAGACGCATCGATCCATCCTTCTTCTTGACAAATAGGACAGGCGCTCCCCAAGGAGACGAACTAGGTTTAATGAAACCTTTAGCTAGCAATTCATCCAACTGTGCTCTCAATTCCATCATTTCCGTTTGTGCCAACCTGTAAGGCGCTCTAGCAACAGGTGCTGCTCCTGGGATGATAACAATCCTGAATTCCACTTGCCTATCTGGTGGCAAACCAGGTAGTTCTTCCGGAAACACTTCTGGGTATTCAGAAATGACGGGGATGTCTTCTATCTTTGGTTTAGGCTCATCAATAATCACTTGTGCCATGTAGATGACACAACCCTTCGTTAAACACTTGGAAGCCTTAAGCGTAGTCACCTGCTCAGGCAGTCCATACTGGGTATCTCCCCGAATGGTAAGTGATTCACCAGACAGAGTCTTTATCACTACCTGCTTCTTGTTGCAGACAATTTGGGCCTGGTTATGAGATAACCAGTCCATACCCAAAACTATGTCAAAACCGGCCAACTTAAAAGGAAGTAGAGACAGAGGAAAAGAGTGGTTCTTAATGGATATAACACATCCATCTAACACAGTTGAGACGGTTTCTATGGTGCCATCTGCTAACTCTACTTCATAATTTATACTCAAGGTTTTGACAGGCAAATTCAACAAATTGCAAAATTTATGATCTACGAAAGACTTATCTGCGCCTGAATCAAAAAGTACTCTTGCATAGACATCATTGATAAGGAATGTACCTGTTATGACATTATCGTCTTGCACAGCCTCTTTCGCGTCCATCCTAAAGACTCTCGCATTGGTCTTCTTAGCCTCTTCAGGCTTCTTGGCATATTTAGGGCAGTTGGTTTTAATGTGCCCCTTTTCATTGCAACAGTAGCACGTTGCGTCTTTCATATTCTTGCAATCCAATGACTTGTGATCCGTGGACTTGCAGATTCCACATGCAAAGGTTTTCGACTGAGTCTGCGAATTCGACTCAAGTCTGCACTTTCCATAGTGTTGTTTCTTGCAAAGCTTGCATTTGGGCTTTTCACCAGACTAATGCCCATCTTTCCTTGACTCAGATCCCTTCTTGTTGTCACCGTTCCCACGGTGCTTCTTGTTCGATCTTCGTGAACTATCAACTTCACGTTTTCTCTTCTCAGCCTCCTTATTCCTCAGCGATCTTTGCCTGACCGCATCCAAAGTGAGGGACAAGGATATGTCAGCTACTGATCTAAAAGTAGCTGGCCGAGAAGCCTTCACGCTTGCCTTGATTTCCGGGGCTAAACCACCGATAAAACGAGCTATTCTTTTTGGTTCCGGGGTCACCAGATAAGGAACCAACCGGGACATCGTGTTGAAGCTCGTTAGGTAAGCTTGACAGTCAAGGTTTGTCATCACCAACGACAGAAAATCAGATTCTATCTTCTCAACCTCATGCCGAGGGCGGTAATTTTCCCTGATAAGGGCAACAAATTGATCCCATGACATGTTGTACAATGGGATTTTCCCAGTAGCTTGAATCAGAGATCTCCACCAGGCTAAAGTTTCACCCTTAAAAGATTGCGACACAAATTTGACCACATCCCTCTCAGCGCATCCGCTGATATCCACAACCGTATCCATCTCATCCAGCCACGTCATACAGTCAATGGCTCCCTTCTCCCCAGTGAAATCCCGGGGTTTGCAAGAAACAAAATATTTATATGAGCAACCCTTCTCACGGGGTCCTTGGTTCAATACAATATGTTGAGATGAATTACTGTGGTGGTTTGAGGAGTGTCAATCATCATCCTTCTTGGGTTCTTCCTTTTTGGAAGGAGGCTTTGTATGCGGCGTAGATAGGGTCCTACTTCGAGTCCCACTATACTCTTCGTACTGCCGTTCCAATGCCTTAGTAACTGCGTCGTCAACCAACGCTTTCAATTCAGCACCCGTTAAATTTACTCGGGCATTATCGATATTCTCCACTGGATGGCTATTAATTTCGTCTGAGTTAGCCATTTTAATTGAACTGTTACAGAAAACAAGGACAATAGTTTATTTGGGAGTTTATTATGGAATTGCCCCTTAGGGTAATTCATTAACCATGGTAAACAGAGACCATATTTGGTTAATTTATTAATCATATTTATTTAGGATTTCTATCATAATTTATCCTAATTATAAAACAATAACAGTTTTATTTGTGGCACAAAAGGCCTAGTCACATGGACAATTTAAATTATAAGCTATGATTTCAGAGAATCAAGGCTTTTAAGGTTTGAACATAGTTTATTACCTTTTGCTGACAGGGAGTTATAGCTACTACTGTCTTTAGTCTCAGAGGACATTAACTATAGCCCGTAGGCACTTCCCTTCTAAGGGATGTTTATAATATGATCATCTTGTAGAATGATATAAGCCATGATTTCAGAGAATCAAAGCATGAAGGTTTGAACCTAGTTCATTACCTTTATCTGACAGGGAGTCATCGCTACCACTGTCTTTTGGCTCATATGGAAACGAGCAGGGCCCGTAGGCACGTATTACCACGTATGGTAAAAATATGGTCATCTTAATTGATGATTTAACCCTTGATTCAGAGATCATTTAGTTGGGTTTGGAATCTTTGAAAGATCCTTATTAATAATGCGTGTGATTTTAAATGAATCACATCTGCCAGGAGTGTTAACATGTTTTCAGATGTTAACTGAGATTTGAATCTTTTAAACAGGTCTTACCATCATGGTCAGGTCTTTATAATGACACTCAGACTAGGTTTCACTCTTAAGATTCTTATTCAATAATTAAGTAGGCAGATTATCTTTGAAAGGAATGAATTTTAATTTATTTATTTCATATATAACATTTATGCATATAATAGCAGATGAAATTTATAAACATAACATTCCATTAATTATCAAAAGATTACATGTTGCCTTAAACAGGACTTTTCAACAAACAAACTTACCCATGCAGGGGTTTAAACAAGTACTTACCCACGCAGGGGCTTAATAACACACATACCCACGCAGGGGCTTAATAACAAACATACCCACGTAGGGGCTTAATAACATAATAGTCCACGCAGGGACTTACACAAATAACATACCCTCGCAGGGGTTAATAGAAAGATAAACCCACGCAGGGGTCAAATCAAACAAGCATACATACCCACGTAGGGACTCAACAACAAATGGAAGGATTCAGTGGTCCTTCTTGCTCTTCCCTTTAATTAGGCTCGTTAATCCTTGGAAGAAAGTTTGTCGCTTCCTCCGTTCCCTGTGAAATTCTCGCTCTACATGGTCCAACCTTTGCAGAATTTCTTCACGCTCTGGTGGGGAGAACCTTGGTGGTTGTGATTGTTGCCTTATAATAGGTCTTGGAGGTATTTGGTACCCATGTGTTGGGTACCCTACTCCCCATGGATCTCCATAGGGTCATTGGGTGTTGTAGTTAGCCGCTACCATGTATGGGTCGGCTTCTGCGTAGTTGTAATTGGTATGCACTGGCTGTTCAAACGGGTTATACGCCATAGAACCCGTGAATGCCGGAATTGGGTTATCAAAACCCATAGGCGGTGGTTGCGGTGCAACTGGGTGTGAAGGTCCACCCATTTGTGGGTCCTCCGGAAGTGGCGAATAGTGGCTGCCATTTGATTGTCGTGGAGAACTAAAGTGAAAGTCTCCCACTCGCGCAGACATACGCGCTCCGGTTCTCCTACGCCTTGGCGGTTGCGGAGGCGCCGGTTGAACTGGTGGCGGTGGAGGTGGTGGCGTGACTGCCACAAACCGTGAATCCACAGAGGGATCCTGCTGTTGCTGCTGCTGCTGAGGCGACGAATGGCGAGGAGGTGTATAGTACTATTCATGCCTGGTAAACATAGCTTGAAAGCTATCTGGACCACCGTAGGGTGATCCGTGGAAAGAAGATCCGTCAGAGATCTCTATCGGGTGGTTTGGTGTACCACTGGCAGGTTCGACGGGGTCTGTGTCCTCGTCCATATCGTCTGCGTGATCACCTGAGAAATGGTCATCTGGCCCCAGTGGGTTAAAACCCGCTGGTTCTGGTATGAAATCGGCCGGGTTAAACCGGCCCCTGAAGACAGGTGTAGGGTCTCCAAAAGAATGATGCGATAAGGATCGCTGTAACGGTATGTATGAAGGTTGAGGGTTGTTGGGCTCATACTCCGGCTATGGCCCGTAAGGGTTATGGACAGGAGGTGTTGAGCTGTGCGAAACCGACCGTCTTGCCGGCTCGAAGAGGTTCCTCCGGTTTTTCCGGGGATCGTCACTCTCGGTGGTGGAAGGAGCTCGCGCATGCGAAGGTCCTGCCTCGTTGTCATTTGGGGCGGTGATTGGCCCCTTGCCTCGTCCTCTTCTTCTAAAGAATCTTGGCGGCATTTTGTTAATCCTGTCATTATAATATGAGATAACAAAACAAAAATATATGCAAATTAAAGGACAACACAACAAAGTGGAATTTGTCCTATGTTATATGTCTAGACTCGAAAGTTTAGAAATGTGCAATTGTGTAACTGAGATTAAACACAAAAGGCTAGTGTTTAATTCACTCAGTGTTGGCTCTGATACCAACCTGTCACACCCCGATTTCCACGTGTCACCGGTGGGCCCGGTGGGGAGTATCGTGACGTGGTTGGCAACATAATAGTCAAACAACACAATATTTAATATGCACAGCGGAAGCAATTTAAAAAGATATATATCAACCGAATTTAATATTGTAATATCAAATGTCACAATATTCGGAAGTTTATCCACAGATGGATCGGAAACAAAATGGAAACAATAGTTCAACAGACAGTAGGCATCTTAAGCTTGCGAGACTTCTAGTGATGCTAAGGAGAAATCCCAGCCAATTACGCTTAGTACCTGCATTTAATCTTTTTGGGAAAATACGTCAGTTTACACTGGAAAATACTATCAACTGACTCATTTTAGAAAATGATTGAAAATTGATTTGGAGGCACGTGGCATAAACATTTTATTTAACTTGGGAGAATTATTTAAATATATAATCTTGTGAACGAATTACATGTTCCTTGTGCGTTCAGTAGCCCGGATCATGTCCGGGTTAAAGATCAATAGACACACCACATTATTCTTTTGTGCACTGACGGGTGTACGCCTACACCTCGCGCTTAAGTCGTGGCCATTCCGTAAAATGATGCCAAGGATATCCGGGACATGGTCATTAACCCCCCAAAGGCTTTAAGTAACAAGACTGTTTAAACGAGCCGATCAAATTATTCAATTAACCACCCAACGATGGAAGATTTGATGCCCGATCAAGCGGTATTCTATATACCGTAACCCAAGCCCGTATAGGGAAAATAAGTTAAAAGTATTTACCTGAGCAATGTAATAATCACAATAAGTAAATTGCAAGAAGCTTTTACTGGTACTCCTAATCTGGAACGAAGGTTTATAGTAACCTATTAGAATCCTAACGGGTCTTTAGTTAAGCTTAAGCTTAGACCGGTTAGTTTCAAAGATACGGTTCGTACGCACGATTAAGCGATGACCGGATAGAATGTGATTTAGACCCGACAAGTTCAGAGACTTGCTTATCATGGATATTTCATACACATTCTGGATTTTGAGATAAAACCGATAAGGTTTGACCCGTTTAGGCTAGTTTATGTAAACTAGTTACATAAACCGAACCGAACGCGTAATAAGCGTAACGGGTATACTTATGAGCCATTTACAGGTTTCCTAAGTTAATATGCTTCATATATGTTGTGACATCAGTAAGATGTCTTTTATTATGCCCGAAACGAGTTTAAACACAAACTATGCCCCGTAGGGGTAGTTTGGTCATTTACAAGTTTATAAAAGAGTTTAAGTGTTAACCTGAGTTACAGGTCTGATGTAATTAGCAAAAATACTCAATTTACTAAGTTACATCAGTAGGGTATTGCATATATGTGAAATTTATCAATTATAACCAAACTATGCACCGTAGGGGCATTTTGGTAATTTCACATAAGCCGAAAAGCTCAAAACTGAAGTCTGAGTTTAAGGACTTTTGCTTACTGTTAAAATATTATAATTTGCCTCAAATATCAGTAAGTATCACCCTTGGTATGTTTAAAATATTTTTAGTACATACTATGCGTTAAAAACGCTTAAAAAGGCGATTAGAGGCCATTTCCGGGTTTGATACATAAATCTGATATTTTTATATTTCCAGAAGGCTTAAAATAATTTATTTATTATATGTGATCAGTAGCAAAAGGTTTGGAGTCAATTAGATATGTAAAACTCATTTTATACCCCGTAAGGGCAAAACCGACAATTACCGGATTAAGCCTACGACTTTAAGTTATGCTCAGCCTAAAATTTATTAAAAATCTTCAAAATCCCAAAATAATATATTACATCAATGGGTAAAGATTTTGATATTAAAAAGTAGGCTTAACTAGTCTATACGCTAATTACGCCATTTAATTAACATAAAGCTTTCATTTTACGCTAACGAGCATAACTCTTTATCTACACCTCAAACTGATGTCAAATTTTGCATACAAGTTTATATATCAGTAAGTACAGTTTCTACTCTTTTACATTTTCAAAAATCATATTTTAAGGTGAAAAGGGCATAATGGTCAACATATGAGCAATTAACGGAATCATGCATTTTAATTGGATAACTAATGATCCGAGGTGTATAATCACAGAGGGTTATACTAGCATGTAACCTGGTCCAAATAAAGCTCTAAGGCATTTCTAAACCATACCATAACGGGTCAGAACTGAAAGTCAAAGTATAAGTCAAACTATGCGACTTTCGGTTCCGAACCGGGTCTAAACAGGAAATTGTCGGGTTGAACATGTATAGACATGTCCTTACACTAATTACCAAGTTATATTAATGATCAAACAGGTTGTATGTGTTCTACATTGCTAATTATGCATAAATTGTAATTTATACATTCTGTTGACTTTTTAAATACAAGTTTGACCCGACATTTGACCTAGTTAGAGTGGGAATCAGGGGGAAGCCTTTTGAGGTTTTATTACCCACATAATTACCAACTTATAACTACTTTTGATTCGACTAATCACTGAAGCATTAGTGATTAATCTTAAAGTCAACCGTTAATTATGACGGTTTGACTTTTAAGCTAATACTAAGCTAAAACTTAATTAAGAAAGGATTAGCAAACTTACTGAAGTCCTATGCACGAAATGTGAAGCTTAGAGAGAAGTCCTTGGCTCCAGAAGTGCTCCAATATGCAGATGGAAGGTGTGAGGGACTTGTTGCAACTCATGGCCTTTATATAGTGATTTAGACACCACAAATTGTTGACAAGCAAGTCTAACACTGACCACAACCCATCAACATGTGTCCCTAAGTGTCTAGGACTGTTTAGGGGTCGCCCACAATGTGCAAATATCTGTTAAGGGGCGATTGAACGCGTTTACAGGCTGCTGTCTTCACTTTCTTCATCTGGGCGATTGACGCGGCCCGCGTAAAAGACCTTAAGGTCTTATGCGGCCCGCCTTGACCCCGAAATCAGATTATGCATTTTCCATTTGTTGCATACTTGACCCTTGGCTCTTCGAAAGGGCAACCAAGTTTATTTCTTGCATTTTGACCCCCTTTTATTTACCTACAAGGGCTTTAGGACTTATACCCACTTTGTCAAGTCCCAGGACACTTCCGGTTAACCTGAAAAGTCATAACTTTCAATGTTAACGCTTTAAACCCTCGCACACGAATTTGATCATAACTTTCTCATACGATAACGAAACTTTATTAAATTTATATCGCGCATTCTAGTGAGCATAATTATCAGTTACAAAGCTTCGGGTTTGTCAAAAGGTCACTCAGAGGTATAACTTAAACATGTTGACACGTTTAACCCCTGTAGTTTGTAATTTCTCACTTTTAGCTTCGCATGATCCATGATTTATTCGTCTGATGTTATAAACATCATGTAGGGTTATTATGAAGTATATTTATTCACTGTTGACATTTAGAACCCGTATAGTCACATACTTTCCATGTTTGTCAACTTTAGTCCTTTTATAACATTCTTTCACACGTTCAAACTTATGACACGTGTCAACACATTATAGGACGTGAATTTTCGAGGTGTTACATAGGCGTTGATGATCAGTGTTAGTTACAACAGTTTAAGTAGGTTACTTGGTTTGGTCAAGTTTTTGGGTTTTAGTCATTGATGATCAGGGGTAACCCATGGTTTGAATATGTATGAATGTTGTAAGACTTAATGATAGTTTTCAATGATCATGAATCACTGATTTTACAGTTTCTGGTTTACATGATAATGAATGACTGATTTTACATTTTCTGTTTGTTTAGTTTTAGATAACCTTTGGATGAACATGTATTTGACAGTTTTCAGTTTGCAAGGCTTCTGAATGAACATGTATTGGTTTAGTCATTTGAATGAGCATGTTTAGTTTTAATATGTAACTTTTGACTGTATTTAAACAGGTAAGTGAAGGTAGGTTCTGTTAGTGATTCTCGATCAGGGATTTGTTGGATTTAGGAGAGTTATGCATATTGTCACTTAAATATAAATAAAACAAGGATGATATACTTTGGTTTGCACAATAGCACTTAGACTAATGCTTATAAGCTTATAATTTGAACACTGATGATACACTTTGGTAGCCATTGGTTGACCTGTTTAATCATAATAAATGGTTAAACCTGTGAGTAAATGAAGGCAGTTCAAGGACTACAACTCCGTTGCAATTGTAAATGTGAATCCCAATTCAACTTGTAAAAGTAAAACCCAAATCAAGTATTAAAAGTCCAACCCATTTCAAATTCTAAAGGTCAAACTCATTTCAAGTTCTAAAGGTAAAACATAGTGCAATTCTGCTTGCATGTCTTAATACGGGCTCTTGTTGCTGTTATTAACTTCATATTGCTGGTTAATTAATGATAATGGATGGCTGGTTAATATATTAGGAAATACTTTTGAATATGGAGGGAATATAAAACTTATAGGTTTAGGGACTGAAATGGTAACTAAAGTTATGGGGGGTATTTTAGTCTTTTCACTGAATTACAAACGGTATGTTAGTGACAGGGACTTACTTGCGAGCAAACGACAACCACATGGACTTGATTGTTGATTTTTTTCAAATGAGGGTTGATTGTGTAAGTGGGTGTAAACGATATGGACGGAAATTGTACTTTACTCTTTTAGTCAACATAATAATTTTCCAAAAAATGAAATTACTCGGGGTCTCAGCGTTTGGATTTACTCATAAGAACATGACATAAATTGATAAGTTCATTTCATCGCAACGAAACACATTCAACTCTAGTACATAATTTGTCTCTTAAATGTAAGAGTTCTATAACAAAAATCATAAAACGGGATGCTAGTCTCAAGATACGGTAGCATTCACATCCGTGTAATCCACGTCCTCATACCTCTCAAGTATACCTAAATTCGACCTGGTATGCATACGAAAAGTCAGATACGCTAAGTGAGTTTTAGTTTATATAAGAACTTCTAAAACATACTCCATACATTAAACTGTCACAAACATTACTTTATCATCTTATCATAACTTAAACCATGAAGCCATGGTTCATACATACGTGACATTTAAGGAAAACGTTCATTTACATACTTTATAGTTTGTAGCTTACAAAGTCTGGATTTTGCTTCATGTTAGTAACATACACATACCACGAGATCATAGTGACCCAGTGGGTGACTCGTCATCACTCATATAACGGTCTTCACACCATACCATACCCTAGTTGTACAACCAGTTGGCAAGCCACAAAGGCTTGTTCATTACGACACATATCATTGACAGATGTCGCTATCAGGTCCCAAAATTTCAATGGAAAACGTCATACCCTATTTTAACAATGTATTGACTTATAAAAAGATCACATTTCCTTGCATCCATTAACCCTTGCCATAACCCTTTTACTATTATATTTGAATTCAACAAGTTTATATAAGCATTTTACTTATGTTAAATAGACATCATGACAACATTACGACTTTAAGCCAAAACCTTTCTTTTCGTAAAACCATTAAGTGTTTAGAAAAAACGTACTTTACAATTAAAACATTACTGAGTTTACACACCTCCGTGAAATATACTAAAGCATGAATCTAGAACTACTATACTTATAATCTTGACCCTCGTAGAACGCTCTTACCATCATAATCAATTGTACAAGGTTCGCACGCCAACTGGGCCAACTTTTCGTACAACAAACATAATCCTAGGTCAAGTTCTTGCACAAACCCTCCATGCGAACTCGTTACTTTTCGCATGGGCATGTTGTTCGCATGAACGTAATATTTTGCATAGCATAAACATTTCACACAACATCCCATTCAAAAAATCCCTTGAGTGAGATGTAGGGTTTCCCTTAGGGTCATGCAACAAAAAGTTCTAAATGAAGTGTTCATACGAAATGTCATTGAGCGAAAAGCTTATAAGCGAAATCTGCGCATCATGCAAAAAGATACCTGCAAACCCTATCGAGCAACAATGGCAACTGGTTGCTTAATCTGAGCTTGTTTCACATCAAGAACCTAACATTAATGTTAGATATTAATCATAACCTTATCATAACACGACACCAATCGAAAACTGATGTAAACACTCAAACTTTAACGTGATTCTTACCTTAATCTTTATGTAGCCGAACCATGGCTCGAAAGTCGAACCCCTTCGTTGTAACGCCCACTTTTTCACATCCGAAAATAACAAAAAAGACATACTAATTTTAACAAAAATTGGGCATGACCCGTTCGTACGATAAACAATTCCCTGTTTTTAAAAGACATAAAAGTAATAACCATACAATATTTAAAATCCTAACTTACTTAGGAAACATCCTAGACATAAATTTAACATTTACATTATGAAAACGTTTTGACCCATTTACAAAAGACGACTTAACCGGAAGCGCATAAAGGGCTATGTAGTGTGTTCGGTCCGAGCTTGCATCGTCAAGAGCGGGATTTACCTAACATACATAACGCAAACATTCATTAGTTCAGATCTCAAAACAAATTTAATGGCTATCATTTACTTATTCTAATTCGACCCATTAGTGAAATAAAACATTTTATCAACATCCTTATTAAAATCATTCTTTTCGTTCTAGCATGAAATTTCTTCATGCTCATTTATTCTTGCCTTTCGAATACATTCAACATGTAAGTCTTTCGGCCCATTCATAACAGATCAATTCATACCATACACTTTCAACGCTTTTTCCTCATTCCGACTCGTTATCTACAAGTCTTTACTTAACCATTACATTATCCCTCCTTTTAATATTTCGACCCACTTGAAGCGGGTTCCATTGCTAATACACTTCCTATCCATTACCAATACTCAACATAACACAATTCTACCATGAACAAGCGTAAAAATTCCACACTAGGATTTAATTACCCAAACTAACATTCGTAAGTCTACAAGTAGAGAAAATGAAGTTCATATGAACTTACCGTGATCTTGCGATGCTTGCGTCTTCAAGTGACTCGTGCCTTCTTCTTTCTTCGTGCCTGCCTATACGTTATAACTTCATACTTTTAGCTTTCATAAACATTACTTCACATATGCACTTTTGATTTATTCGTCATGACTTAGCATAATTACACATATCCATTTTCATTTACATCACCATCAAATCAAGAATTCATGTCAAATTTCAACTAAATCTTTCTTAGGCATTTCATCGAACACATGGCGTGCGTGCTATCTATAAAGCATGATGTACAAGTATTTATAGCATATTCATCCTAAATTCATCAATGGGTTAACCCAATCTTTCACAATCAATACCATGACCATACTACATATGATTCATATCAAATTACACATCTAACACCTTCTAAAACATGAGTTTAACATCAACATTACAATTTGTCCATAAACTTTACTAATTTTCATTGTCTTACAAATTTCAAGTGGGTTTTACCCCAAACTACCAATACAATCAAAATAGAACATAATATAACCCCTATTTGTTCATATCATCTAACATTTGGGTTCGATTTCATACGAAGATCATAAATTTCACATAACCCACTTCATAAAATTTCATAAAACAAGAAATTAAACTTACTTGGTAACAATTATAGTTAGGAGATCTTAATTCCTAACTCATGCACATAGAATTCAGCTTTCACCCCTTTCAATTTGATGGATTAGAATGATTTTTGGGTGAAGGGTTCTTCCCTGCCCCTTGTCTCTTGATCGCACAAAGCCAGACCAAACATACTGGCCATTTTTTTTATCAAATATTCATTCTATATTTGCACATCTAGTCCCTTATCTTTTAGATCATATTCACTATATAACTTCCCATTCTAACTTGGACATCTTTCTTTTATTAACTTTGGTTAATAAGATGTGTTTTAAACTTAGTATCATTTTTAACTTTTATTATGACATAGTTCAATATATTTCCATTTTCCATTATTTGAAAATTACTACATATTATTATTTTATGACATACGAAAATTTGGGGTGTTACATTCGTGAATTAGCGAGAAAGCAACTTACACACACCTTCACTGCTTGCGGGCAATTATAATCTTGCAATCGAAAGTAACCGTGAATCAACCTTTGCGAAACACTGCAAAACCGACCCCCGACCCTCTCTCTTCACATATAATGAGGCACAATAGTGAGAATTAGGGGGGAGGGGGATATTCAGGGACTTTGTAGTAAAACTTTTAACTCATAGCCCCTCACAAGTTTCTAGGAAAGTACTAGAAAATGGTCACTACAAGTCTACCCCCTTGCATTAGGTTTCGTCCTCGAAACTTGTTACATAGCAAATAAATGTGGGTAAACTTCATCATTTCGTTATTGATTCTCATGTAGCTTTCGATCCCTTCCTATGCTACAACCGAAATTTTACGTGACAAATTAGCTTGTTACGTAGTTGCTTGTCTAAGCTGTCTAGGATTATCGCAGGTTCCTCGACGTAGTTTAGTCTGTCACCTACTTCAATTTCAACAAGTGGTACATGAGCTACCTTATCGGTCAGACATTTTCGTAGCCTCGTAGGTGCAATAGTGAAAAATATGATGAATCCCACCTAACTCTTCATGCAATTATACTTTGTACGCCACTCCCATGATGATATCCTGAATGGTCCAATAAACCTTGGACTCAACTTTCCCCTTTTACGGAATCTGATGATAGCCTTCCACGGAGATACCTTTAACATTACTTTGCCCCTGACGTTGCATTCATTAGGTCTGGGCCGTTTATCAACATAAGACTTCTGTATGTCTTGTGCAGCTTTCATATGGGTCTTTATCTTGATCATTTTTTTGGAGGTGGCTTGGACAACCTTTAAACATCCCAATTCTTTCAGTCGGCCTTACACCTCCTCCCATAAAGCATCTTGTAAGGCAACATACCTATACTTGCATGGTAGTTGTTGTTGTAGGAAAACCCTCCTAACAACACATATGATCATTCCAACTACCACCAAAGTCACTAATGCAAGCACATAACATACCTCGAGGGTTTGAATGGCTCTTTTAGACTGATCATCTACTTGAGGATGATATGCTGTGCTAATATGCTACCTCGTCCCATCATCAATTCATGATACTTCTTCCCGAACCTTGACGTAAACCGCATGTCCCTGTCAGATTCAATCGACATTGCTACAATTAACAATGAACCGGAAGCCAAAGAAGTGCACGTACAGGTTTTCGGCCAAAAACCCTCCTCAAACCTCCACGGTTCTCTCCAAGGATTTTTACCTTGGAAATCGACAACGTCCTTAACCTCTCTCCTCCATCTAACATTCATTAACTACCAATCCAATTACACACACTCTACAAACACAAAAGTACATACAAACACACGAGTCAATCATCTCATAGTTTAAAGTGGTTATAATCAATCATTTAGAAACGCATGTCCCAAGCAACTTGAAGCACAATATTGGGACCATATGTGTAAAATTCAGTGCAGCAGCAGCAGCATTTAGATGGGGGCCGTTTCAAATGCATCCGATCAGAATCAGAACACAACTCCTTAATAATAATAATAAACTCTGTTTGTTTTCACCCTCTTTCAATTATCCAAACCCACCTCCGATTCGCTCAAAATCTTGATCACAATCCTCAACCCCATCAAAAAAAACCAAACTTTATCCCCTTTTACAACCCTAATTTACCTGATTTCTTACAATCTTGCATACATGGTCACTGATAATTCCCCCAATTTCGACGACGGAGCTGCCATTTACTCTGCAATGGTATCGATTCTGCTTTCAAATTTTCTTTAATCTTCAATTTACATTAGCGATTTATGTTTTGTAAAAGCGTTTACTTTCTTGATTTAGTTTGATGTTTTAGATTATGTGAATTTAGCTTTATTTTTGTTTTGATGAACCTGATTGGTTAAAATAGTTTGGTGGATGATGATTATTAGTGTAATTATGTATTTGATCAATTGCTGTTGTATATAAAGAAGTGTTGTTGAATCTTATGAGTTTGGTTGTAATGTATTAGAGCTATTGAGTTGTGTTGTTAGTGAATCTAATAATACAGTAAATTCTTTTTGTTTGTTTATAATAGGTGCCTTGTGAAGGCGAGGGGAAGAGAAAAGAGTTGACGGGTTTTGAAAACGAAGGAAGCAGAAGGAAGAAAAAGAAGAAGCAAGGTGGTACACCTCGTCCCGCTTGCTCTTGGGTACATTTTAGGTAATAGATATAATTTGTTTTTGCATTCAGTTGTGTTGGCTTTGTGTTACTGACTGACGTGTAATTGTGATTGGTGTTTTAGCCGGGAATTTATTAAGGAGTACAGTGCTTCCCATCCCGAATCCTCTGGTCTGAAAACTGTAAGCATCATGACTGCGATTTAAATTATGATGACCTGTTATTGTTTTATATATAAATGCTTAAAAAATGTTTAACCGGAGTTGGTGTTTTCGTATTTAGGCAACAAAAGCAGCCTCGGATGCATGGAAAGTGATGTCTCTTGAAGAAAAATCAAAATACACAAAACGGGCTCGTGAAGTATGGGATGACTACTTGAGTGCTGCTCCTGCACGCGAACCTAAACCTAGAAAGCAGGTAACACCGTGGCGGTTTTTTGTATGATGTGTTTTACGTGGTGAAGTTTTAAACTTTTTTACTTATGGATGGTTTTTTGATGCAGGCCAACTTAGTCACTCGGTGTTCTCCCGGTCGTTTAGTCAATGTGCTAAAGCACTTCACAGAAGACCAAAAGGAAGCCGTGAAAAGCATGGGCTTTGGTAGTCTTCTCGATCTCAAATGTAGAACTTTGAGGCGTAGTTTATGCCTATGGTTGTTAGAAAGATTCAACACCATAAGGCGTAGCTTAGAGATATGCGGTGAAAGAATTCCTATATACCCTCATGATGTTGAACTTGTAATGGGTTTACCTGCTAGTGGTAAAGATGTGGTCAACTCAGGTCCTGACGACTTGGTTGCAGAATTGCGCCTAAAATACAACGCTTCAAATCGAGGAATTTCAGTTCGTTTTCTTGAAGAACGATTGGGACAACCGGAAGCAGGAGACGATTTTAAAAGAGCGTTTTTGCTTTATGTTTTAGGGACACTTTTGTGCCCTACAGCAAGGCTAGATGTTAGCCCTTCGTTTCTACATCTTTTGACGGATATGGATTGTATTCATGAATACAATTGGGCCAAATTTTTGCTTGATAGGTTAGTTAGGGAGGTGTCCCGCTATCGTCAAGGGAAACAACGGGCCGTTGGTGGTTGTCTTTTGTTTCTTCAGGTAAACTATAATGCGTTTTTAAGTGATTTGCTAAGTGTGTTTTTAAGTTTTGTTTGGGGTAAAATGCCATTTTCGTCCCTGAGGTTTGACCAGTTTTGCGACTTTCGTCTAAAGGTTTGTTTTTACGCATCTGGATCCAAAAGGTTTGAAATCTTGCCAATTTCATTCGATTGGGTATTACCGTCTTTTTAGACTTTTTTTTAATAAACTAAAAACACTACAAGAAATAAAGTCAATAGAGGTGGATCTTTATTTCTTATAGTGTTTTTAGTTTAATAGAACAATGTCTAAAAAGAAGGCAATACCCCCGACTTAACGGATAAAAATGGATGAAGTTAACGAGTTGGATGAAAATGCCAAGATTTCAAACTTTTTGGATCCAAATGCAGAAAAACAAACCTTTGGACGAAAGTCGCAAAACTGGCCAAACGTCAGGGACGAAAATGGCATTTTACTGTTTGGTTTGGAAATCTAATACTTGTTAACATTTGCAGATATTTTACTATGAAAGTGTTGCTATTGGAGGAACGTGTGAACCGGTTCCCGTTGTTGTTCCATGCATAACATTGTGGACCGAAGAAGCTATTTCTGAGCGAGAGAAACAGGAGAAAGAGCTCGGTGGTTATGGTAGTGGAGAGGTAAGCCGTCGATTTGCGATATAAATCATCTTTTTTCATATGGCTACAAGCTACATATACATTAATCACTCAATACATCATTGTACAGGTGATTTGTAAGGAGAGGGGTCTCGGTTTAGGGTTGTTAAATGGTCGTGATCATGTTGATGTGCGCCCGTTAAGACAGGTGGCTACTAGAGTTAATCGTGGTACTCTGGTTCGACAAGAAGATAACCTGGTAAAATATAAAATAATATTATCACACATTCACATTCCTTTGAATATAAAATAAATAATGTTTTTAGAATAAAATAATCTGACATGTGATTCAAAGTTACTGCAGGAAAGTGTACCATTTGCTTACAAGAACGAGAACACCCCACCTCTCCGAATCGATAACTATAGCTACAAAAATCCATTAGAGTATTCAAACACAAATCCTCACGACAATCGAGGTATGTACACAGGTCAATGTACATGCCCTCTTCTGAACTGCAACTTCACGGGTTTATTTCAAGAACTATCAGATCATTTCAGCACGAAACATTGGGATTCCGGAAGGCGTTTTCAGTATAATTCCCCGTTACCCGTATCTTTAGGCATGGATGAAACGTTTCTTGTGCTTCAAGCAGAAGAAGACGGTGTTCTGTTTTTACTAAATAAAGGGACTGAAAATATTGGCCATACGGTTATGGTAACTTGTATTGGCCCAAGCAACAGCAATGAACAGTTTCTGTATTGTCTTGTATCAGAAAGAGGAACCAGCTCGTTAAAATTGAAGTCGTACACACAGACTCTACCGGGCCGGGTTGAAGGTATTCCCCCGTCTGATTTTCTTTTGGTCCCGTTTGGGTATCTTAATTCATCTGGGGAGCTTAATTTGGAGGTTTGTATATGGAGCCCTTCAGATTTAAGTGAAGTTTGACACCAAAAAAAATATTTTTTTTTCAAGAGTTATTGAGTTTTTAAACCATTTTACTATGTTTTTTTGTTACAATAAAACCATCTAGTAAAGATGCTAAAAAACACTATACATATAATGAAATAAGTGTTTTTATTATAATTAATTTTCAAAGAAAGATGGTTGGTTTGTGACTAGAAGACAGGTACCATGGTCCATAGAAGCCTTTGCTCTTTTTATTTTTATTTTTGTGGTTTTTTCTTGGATTTAGGAATTGTATGTAGTAGGGTTATGTTGAAAATGATATGTTTTCTTAAGTTTTAGTTTACTTATAGTAGAACATATATAATTGCTGAAAGTATTTGTGAAGTTTTCTGAATATATAGATTGCAAAGCTTGGATTTTTTTTAATAATATCAGAATGTGTGTTCAATACCTTTTGTATGTATGTACTTTTGGCGACTAAGTGAGAATTTTCTTGTGTGTTGAACATGACTTTTCGGATTTTAGAATATACACATGTATATTTTGAAATTTTATTTGTAATAATATCATATACAAACTTGATCGCCGGATGTTGTCATCGAGGTGGGCACTGATCCCTTCCAACGGGCTCTCTCGTGATGATTGTAGTTGACTCTGTTACGTCGAGCGATGGTTTTAGCTTAACTTTGGTATGTTATAAACTCTGGAATATTTTAACACAGTTCATTATATTGAATTATTGATGAAAATATGGTCCTAGAATTTTAAAAAATAAACTAGTGGAAGTCTTATAAGGGTGGTTTACATTGGGAATAGCCCAGTGGTGTTGGTGAGTTTAGATAGAGCTTAGGATAAGAGAGGTCAGTGGTTCAATCCCCATGATGTGCAATGTTAGCCATTAAAAAAAAAAAAAGTTACAAATCAAACATTTATATTATCATCAAAATGATGCAACACGTTTTGAAACTGGAGTTCAAGTCTTGACCAAATGTGTAGTACAAAAAGTAATAAATATAGTGACCCATTCCTCACATTAATGAATATGTAATGATATCATAGCTGCAAACCGGACCGAAACAATTTAAAAGTCACGTGGGGAATATATTTATTAAGGGTGTAGGGAGTGGTTAGACACTTGAAAGTGGTAAACTTCAAAATCAACCAATGAGAGTGTGCCACGTCATTCAGTCATAAGTGTTTAAACTATGTTGAAAAGTGTTGGCAATGGTTAGACACTTGGTGAAGTGGTAAACTTTAAAAAAAAAAAGGAAAAAGGTGTGATTGGTTAAAGATGGCATGGACCCCACTCCCCCACACACACCTCTCCCTTCACCGCTCGGTAACCGATTACCAATTTGGCAAAGTTGCCGCTCGTCAAAGTCTTCCGGGGTGGTGTATACCGCTCGCAAAGTCTTCACCGCACAAGTTTAGACATCCACTCCGTATCCCCTAAGGCAACATAGACTTAGTCAAGCGTGTTGTATCCCAAGATTATATGAAGACTCTGGTGCTTGTGCATCACTTATGCACAACGTA
Organism: Helianthus tuberosus; assembly: GCA_030545235.1. Classification (NCBI taxonomy): domain Eukaryota; kingdom Viridiplantae; phylum Streptophyta; class Magnoliopsida; order Asterales; family Asteraceae; genus Helianthus; species Helianthus tuberosus. The sequence continues at coordinate 164,976,807 of CM060400.1, read as the reverse complement.
GGTAGGTACGGGGGCTATTGGGACGGCTAAGTGGGGTTTCGATCAATCGATCATCGTCATCAACGATTTTAAAGTTAGTTTTTTTTATGCCTTGTTAATCAAGCTATTGTTTCTCTTGAAACAAGATTTGATCAATACCACTAATTCGAAAAAAATATTTTATTTTCTAAAAAGTTGAAGACACTTGATGAAAAAGATCTTTAAGTCTTGTTGTTATCATCTTCAAGATGCATTGAAATATAAAGAAGAATCGGACGTTTATGCTAATGAACTTTATTTGGAGTTGAAGTTGATTGAAATAGTCTTACTAGTTAGCCCTTCTGATGCTTTAAATAATATAATGGGGCTTAGTCATTTTCCTAATGCTATAAATGATCTCTAGGGCTTTTGACAATTCCAGTCACGGTGACATTGACAGAAAGAAGCTTTTCAAAATTGATGTTTTTGAAGTCTTATCTGTGATTGACAATGTCCCAAGAAAGACTTAATGGATCGGTGATAATATCTATTAAAACCTAATATTATTTGTGATGCGATCCATAGAAAAGGTGAAAATTATAGAAAGAAGCTTTTTAAAATTGAAGTTGTTGAAGTCTTATTTGCGATCGACAATGTTCCAAAAAAAACTTAACGGGTCGGTGATGATATATATTGAAAACGAAGTATTATTTGAGATCCATAGAAAAGGTGAAAATTATAGAAAGAAGCTTTTTTAAAATTGAAGTTGTTGAAGTCTTATTTGCGATTGACAATGTCCAAAGAAAGACTTAATGGATCGGTATTGATATCTATTGAAAACGAAATATTATTTGCGATCGACAATGTCCCAAGAAAGATTTATTTGCGATCGACAATGTCCCAATAATGACTTGATCGAGAGCTTTGCTTCCAAAAACGCTAGGAGAGCCTCACAATTTGCTTGAGTGTAACACCCTTAAATTTTTACTTGAATATAAGTAATATTTTATACAAAAGATAGTGCTTTAATATGAGTTTCAAAAGTATCAAGATTACAATTATATAAACATTAGTCAACTAATGACTAGTTTAAAACATTTCAAAAGTTGTTTAACATGTGTTTACAACCCATACACAAGGACTACAAAAGATTTAAAACATAGCGGAAGCTTCATAAGTCGTGTTCGGTTCTTCGACGTTGCTTGACCTCCATCCGTAAAGTCCATCTAGTCATCTAGGGTCAAAACCATTAAAATATTAGTTTTGACTTAAACACATAAGACTTAAACATATGATTCAACATCAATTAAAATTAAAAGGGAATTAGAAGATTTCAGGTTCCACCGTAAATTACGGTGTTACCGTAATTTACGGTGAGTGCTGGAAGTCCTTGGTACACCGTAAACCAGGGGGAAACCACCGTAAAACACATGACCTCTACCGTAAATTACGGTATTACCGTAATTTACGGTAGTTCCTGGAAAACTATGTTTTTGTTTGGTTTGTTTATCTTACTCAACCCAATTTCTCGGACTTCGCTTTTCTAAGAAACCATTACATCAAATTCTCATATTTCCAACATTTTATACCTAAACCAATATCAAAGAGCAATTCATCATACTCCACAACATTAACCATGCTTTACATGCTTATTCGACCCTTTGGCTCGTCTAGAGAATCCTCCCATATGACGACTACCAACGAGTTCCAACCGAGTTTGACCAATATTTTAATTTAGCTACATCTCTGCTTAATTCAAACCATTCTTGTTCTAAAATTCAAATACATATTATAAAATCATCAAAATCTACTAAATGTAACGGGTCAAGTTACATACCTTAGTGTACGCCCTTCAATCGCAAATCACTACCGGCTTGTCCACTTGACGTCCCGGTATCTTTTCCTATAGAGTTCAATTCAAGACACGTTTAGAACTCTATTTATACCTTACTTCGCATAATACACCGAAACATCGTAATTATGCGTTAAATCATTAGATTTCTATTTCAAGCCTTCTTTGAGGCATTTTCACAAACACCTTAAAGGCAGATTTTTCATATGATTATATGACAAGTTTATAACTTATCATTTAGCCCTAATCTTACCTCTATCAACAATTTTTCATGATTATTAGTCTTTAGATTTCTGAAATTACTTTCAAATTGTCAAATTACACAAGATTAGCATCCACAACCCTAGTATTCATCAATTAACACATAACCCATTAATCATCTACAATGGTGATCATGGTTTCCACTAAAATTTTACATAATCTCAGCTTATGTTTATTTAGGATTTGTCCTTAGACACTATAGTTGTTCTTAAATCATCACAACCTATACATGCAACCCTAAATTCAGATTTTTCCCAATTTCATAAGAATTTCAAGTTAAGAATTTTCACCAAATTTTACATACCTTGTAATCCCCTTGCGATAGGGATCAAGATTCTAAGCTCAGATTTTCGTTTGGACCAGATTTGCACATCAAATTTGAGAGTTTTAGTGAATTTAGGGTTTGAAGCTTGAGGGTGTCGACCTGGCCCTTCTTCTGGTCGACCACACTCTTCTTTTGGGGGTGTTTGATTTATTTTCTTTTGTTTTAACAAATTAAGTTCCAATTTTGACAACCTAGGCCCCTCAACTTTGTTCTACTTATTGTTTGGTAGCTTTTAACTACATCATAAGCTATTTCTAATCTATTAAGTAACTAGGTTAGAAATTTCTAGTTAGTAATTTCTTGTTTATTTATACTTTATAATTCTATTATAAAGTTTTATATTTTTCGGGATGTTACAAGTCCACCCCCCTTAAAAGGGGTTTCGTCCCCGAAACCGAAGTACGTACCAAATAATGTCGGGTGAAGACGTCGCATCTCCTCTTCGGACTCCCACGTGGTGTCCGAACCTTTCCTATGCTCCCATTTGACCTTGATTTGATCAATTTGTTTATTTCGTAAATGTTTGACCTTTCGGTCTAAAATCTCTACCGGTCTCACCGCATAATTCAGACTATTATCCACTTCGATATCATCGTAATGGATATAGGCCGTTTCGTCTGCTAGGCACTTTCTTAATTGCGACACGTGGAACGTGCCATGGATTCCACTTAGCTCCTCCGGTAATTCAAGGCGGTAAGCTACCTTGCCAACTCTCCCGATAATTTTAAATGGTCCAATAAACCTTGGGCTTAGCTTCCCCCTTTTTCTGAATCTAATGACACCTTTCCATGGGGAGACTTTTAGCATGACCATGTCACCAACTTGGAATTCAATCGGCCTTTTCCTTTTATCAGCATACGCCTTTTGCCTGTCTTGAGCCGCTTTCAAGTGTGCCCGAACTTTATCGATCTTTTCATTCGTGGCTCGTACTATATCTTGGTGGGCGAGTTCACGTGGACCCACTTCACCCCAACATACCGGGGTTCGACACTTCCTACCGTAAAGCATTTCGTATGGTGCCATCTTAATACTAGATTGGTAACTGTTGTTATACGAAAACTCAACTAATGGTAAGTGAACATCCCAACTGCCTCCAAAGTCGATTATACACGCCCGTAGCATGTCCCCCAATGTTTGTATCGTTCTTTCACTTTGTCCATCCGTTTGAGGATGGTACGCAGTGCTAATGAACAATTTGGTCCCCATTTGCTCTTGGAAATCTCTCCAAAAATTCGAAGTAAACCGGGTATCCCTATCAGACACGATAGACACCGGCACCCCATGACGTGCTATCATTTCATTCGTGTAAACCTCTGACATCTTTTCTGACGTATAAGTCTCACGTATCGGAATGAAGTGAGCACTTTTCGTCAATCTATCTACCACTACCCATATGGCATCGAAATCACGACTCGTTTTAGGCAACTTGGTTAGTAGGTCCATTGTGATATGTTCCCATTTCCAAACCGGAATTTCTAACGGTTGGAGTTTGCCGTATGGTTTCTGATGCTCCGCCTTGACTTGTAAACATGTCAAGCATTTTTCCACGTACTTCGCCACATCTCTCTTCATTCCGGGCCACCAATAATTTTGTTTCAAGTCATTGTACATCTTGGTCGCACCCGGATGAATTGAATAACGGGATTTATGAGCTTCATTAAGTAGAAGCGCCTTCACTCCACATGTATGTGGGACCCATATCCTTCCGGATCGAGTCTTTAACCCGTGATTCCCATCCGACAAATCTTTCAACTGACCAATTATTCTTTCTTTCTTCCAATTCTCTTCTTTTACTGCTTCTAATTGCGCCTCTCGAATACGTTCAACTATACCCGAGGTTACCACGAGTTGCATCGATCTTACTCGTATTGGGACATAATCCGTTTTTCTGCTCAAAGCATCCGCCACCGCATTAGCCTTTCCTGGGTGATAACGTATTTCGCAATCGTAGTCTTTCACCGTTTCCAGCCATCGCCTTTGTCGCATATTTAACTCCTTTTGATCGAAGAAGTATTTCAAACTCTTGTGGTCGGTGAATATGGTGCACTTTACCCCATACAAGTAGTGCCTCCATATTTTTAATGCAAACACTACCGCCGCCAACTCGAGATCGTGTGTGGGATATTTCTTCTCGTGTATCTTCAATTGCCTCGAGGCGTAGGCTATTACCTTGCCCCGTTGCATCAACACGCAACCGAGTCCCGATAGTGAAGCATCCGAATAAACCTCCATGTTTTCGACTCCGTCCGGCAATGTCAATACCGGAGCTTGAGTTAACTTTTCTTTTAGCGTTTGAAACGCTTTCTCTTGATCAACACCCCAAATGAACCTTTCTTTCTTTCGTGTTAGCTTTGTTAGTGGTGACGCAATCTTGGATGAATCTCCTATAGTATCCCGCAAGTCCCAAAAAGCTTCTAATTTCAGAAGGGTTCTTTGGAGGATTCCATTTTGACACAGCCTCTATCTTTGACGGATCCACCAATACTCCGTCAGCACTTATGACATGGCCAAGAAATTGTACCTCTCGTAACCAAAAGGCACATTTAGAGAATTTTGCGTATAGCTTCTCTCGTCTAAGGGTCTCTAACACTTCTTGTAAGTGATGTGCGTGTTCAGCTTCACTTTTCGAATATACCAATATATCATCGATAAACACGATGACCGACTTATCCAGCATTGGCTTGCAAACCCGGTTCATGAGGTCCATGAAAGCTGCGGGTGCGTTTGTTAGCCCAAATGACATCACGAGGAATTCGTAATGTCCGTATCTCGTGCGGAAAGCCGTCTTCGGCGCATCTTCTTCTTTGACCTTTAGTTGGTGATACCCCGATCTAAGGTCAATTTTGGAAAACCAGTTCGCACCTTGTAGTTGGTCGAATAAATCATCTATCCTCGGGAGCGGGTATCGGTTCTTTACCTTGAGTTTGTTTAACTCCCGGTAATCGATACACATGCGCATGCTCCCGTCTTTCTTTCTCACGAACAATACCGGTGCTCCCCAAGGAGACACACTCGGCCTTATGAATCCCTTGTCAAACAGGTCTTGGATTTGGGACATCAACTCTTGTAATTCCGACGGTGCAAGTCGGTACGGGGCTTTTGCTACGGGTTTCGCGCCCGGAATCAATTCGATCCCGAACTCTACTTCCCGTTCAGGCGGTATCCCCGGTAAATCTTCCGGAAAAACATCTTCATAATCTCGTACTACCGGTACATCTCCAATCTTTCGTGATTCTTTCTCGGGCTCATTAGCGTATATTATGAATGCCTTGCATCCTCGCTTCATTAGCTTGTGAGCTTTCAACATTGAGCATACTATAGGGTTGCCTCCTTTTTCGCCATAAATGGTGACGTGTTTCCCGCTCGGAGATGTTAGTTTTATCTCTTTACGGAAACACACGACCTTTGCATGGTGTCGAGATAGCCAATCCATCCCGACGACTACTTGAAATTCTCCCATCGACATCGGGATTAGATTTATCAAATATTCTTCATCGTCGATGCTCAGTTTACAATTTTCACATACATCACAAACAATAAAGCTTTTGTTATTACCTATCTCTACTTCTAAAGGCACAGGTAATTTTGTTAGAATAAATGAAGGATGTCGAATAAGTCCATATGAAACAAAGGATTTATTCGCACCCGTATCAAATAACACGTGTGCAGGAATTGAATTTACAGCAAATATACCTGAGACCACGTCAGGTTCAACCTTTGCTTCTGCGGCGGTTAATTGAAAAGATATTGCCTTTGCTTTCGGGGCTTCACCTTTCGGTTCCTGCCCATCCTTCTTTCCAACCAGTTCCGGGCATTCCGACTTCTTGTGACCCGTTCGATAACAGTTGTAACAAACCGTCACTTTCTCCGGGCATGATATAGCCATATGTCCCGTCTTCTTGCATATGGGACAAGGCTTATCCTTGTAACGGCATTCGCCTTTATGACCCTTCCCGCAGATTTTGCAACTTGGCGACCCGCCTTTCGTATCAGATTTCTTTGCGCTTTCGTTTGTTTGTGCCTTCTTAGTAGGGCTTGGATTCACATCTTGTGCCCTTCGTTCACCCCGTTCTATGCTCTTCTTCAATTCGATCTCCCTTTCCCGAGCAGCATTGACAATCTCGGTAAGGGTCTCGTATTTTGAAGGGGTTATGAACTCTCTATACTCTGCACTTAGCATGTTATGGTAGTAATAGACCTTTTGTTCTTCATTTGTCACCAAATCATCACAGAACTTTATCTTGTCCATAAACATCCCCGTGATCTTGTCTATGGATTCACCTTTGTGTCTGAGTTGCATGAACTCTTCCTTGATTCTATTTATGACCGCTTTGGGGCTATGGTGTTTAGGAAACGACGTCTTAAACTCCTCCCATGTCATAGCCTTAGCCGTTTCACTTCCAATCTCCTTCTTTTTGTTATCCCACCAATCTTTCGCTTGACTTCTTAATTGACCCGTACCATAAGCTACGTAGTCGTTTTCATCACAATGAGATCTCTCGAATACTCCTTCGATATCACTTAGCCATCCTTGGCACACAATTGGATCAACCTCTCCATTATATATTGGTGGTTTACAGGCCATGAATTCCTTGTATGAACAAGGCTTCCGTCCACCATGCTTTTCCTTTGCTGAATTGGAATCATCTTCCAATTTCTTGATTCTCTCTTCTACTATTGATAAAACTGTGTTTTGAATTTTATCAATAAAGCCCGACAAACTGTTTTCGATCGCCTTTCCAACCTCTTCGGCAATCACTTCCTTCATTTGTTCGGTGACTCTCGGCACCGCATTATCATTACCTCCATCAGCCATCTCTATTTCTGAAATGTTTACATAGATTGTTAAACATTCCATTTATAACACATGCTTTACTTGTTTTGATTTAATCAAGTTCATAACTTGATTTAATCATTCTTGTTTCAATTCAATCAAGTTCGTAACTTGATTTAATCATTCTAGTTTCAATTCAATCAAGTTCGTAACTTGATTTAATCATTCTTGTTTCAATTCAATCAAGTTCGTAACTTGATTTAATCATTCTTGTTTCATGCATTTCTTGTTTTTGAGTGAGCTTACACACTCTTTTCAGGCATATTGTTCGTTTCTCATTCTTTACGTAGTACATAATTTATTAACAAAATAAGTTAATTCTTACCGGACGATCGATCAAGCTTGAACCGAACACTTATTGACAACCTTGAGCTCTGATTACCAACTTGTAACACCCTTAAATTTTTACTTGAATATAAGTAATATTTTATACAAAAGATAGTGGTTTAATATGAGTTTCAAAAGTATCAAGATTACAATTATATAAACATTAGTCAACTAATGACTAGTTTAAAACATTTCAAAAGTTGTTTAACATGTGTTTACAACCCATACACAAGGACTACAAAAGATTTAAAACATAGCGGAAGCTTCATAAGTCGTGTTCGGTTCTTCGACGTTGCTTGACCTCCATCCGTAAAGTCCATCTAGTCACCTAGGGTCAAAACCATTAAAATATTAGTTTTGACTTAAACACATAAGACTTAAACATATGATTCAACATCAATTAAAATTAAAAGGGAATTAGAAGATTTCAGGTTCCACCGTAAATTACGGTGTTACCGTAATTTACGGTGAGTGCTGGAAGTCCTTGGTCCACCGTAAACCAGGGGGAAACCACCGTAAAACACATGACCTCTACCGTAAATTACGGTATTACCGTAATTTACGGTAGTTCCTGGAAAACTATGTTTTTGTTTGGTTTGTTTATCTTACTCAATCCAATTTCTCGGAATTCGCTTTTCTAAGAAACCATTACATCAAATTCTCATATTTCCAACATTTTATACCTAAACCAATATCAAAGAGAAATTCATCATACTCCACAACATTAACCATGCTTTACATGCTTATTCGACCCTTTGGCTCGTCTAGAGAATCCTCCCATATGACGACTACCAACGAGTTCCAACCGAGTTTGACCAATATTTTAATTTAGCTACATCTCTGCTTAATTCAAACCATTCTTGTTCTAAAATTCAAATACATATTATAAAATCATCAAAATCTACTAAATGTAACGGGTCAAGTTACATACCTTAGTGTACGCCCTTCAATCGCAAATCACTACCGGCTTGTCCACTTGACGTCCCGGTATCTTTTCCTATAGAGTTCAATTCAAGACACGTTTAGAACTCTATTTATACCTTACTTCGCATAATACACCGAAACATCGTAATTATGCGTTAAATCATTAGATTTCTATTTCAAGCCTTCTTTGAGGCATTTTCACAAACACCTTAAAGGTAGATTTTTCATATGATTATATGACAAGTTTATAACTTATCATTTAGCCCTAATCTTACCTCTATCAACAATTTTTCATGATTATTAGTCTTTAGATTTCTGAAATTACTTTCAAATTGTCAAATTACACAAGATTAGCATCCACAACCCTAGTATTCATCAATTAACACATAACCCATTAATCATCTACAATGGTGATCATGGTTTCCACTAAAATTTTACATAATCTCAGCTTATGTTTATTTAGGATTTATCCTTAGACACTATAGTTGTTCTTAAATCATCACAACCTATACATGCAACCCTAAATTCAGATTTTTCCCAATTTCATAAGAATTTCAAGTTAAGAATTTTCACCAAATTTTACATACCTTGTAATCCCCTTGCGATAGGGATCAAGATTCTAAGCTCAGATTTTCGTTTGGACCAGATTTGCACATCAAATTTGAGAGTTTTAGTGAATTTAGGGTTTGAAGCTTGAGGGTGTCGACCTGGCCCTTCTTCTGGTCGACCACACTCTTCTTTTGGGGGTGTTTGATTTATTTTCTTTTGTTTTAACAAATTAAGTTCCAATTTTGACAACCTAGGCCCCTCAACTTTGTTCTACTTATTGTTTGGTAGCTTTTAACTCCATCATAAGCTATTTCTAATCTATTAACTAACTAGGTTAGAAATTTCTAGTTAGTAATTTCTTGTTTATTTATACTTTATAATTCTATTATAAAGTTTTATATTTTTCGGGATGTTACAAGTCCACCCCCCTTAAAAGGGGTTTCGTCCCCGAAACCGAAGTACGTACCAAATAATGTCGGGTGAAGACGTCGCATCTCCTCTTCGGACTCCCACGTGGTGTCCGAACCTTTCCTATGCTCCCATTTGACCTTGATTTGATCAATTTGTTTATTTCGTAAATGTTTGACCTTTCGGTCTAAAATCTCTACCGGTCTCACCGCATAATTCAGACTATTATCCACTTCGATATCATCGTAATGGATATAGGCCGTTTCGTCTGCTAGGCACTTTCTTAATTGCGACACGTGGAACGTGCCATGGATTCCACTTAGCTCCTCCGGTAATTCAAGGCGGTAAGCTACCTTGCCAACTCTCCCGATAATTTTAAATGGTCCAATAAACCTTGGGCTTAGCTTCCCCCTTTTTCTGAATCTAATGACACCTTTCCATGGGGAGACTTTTAGCATGACCATGTCACCAACTTGGAATTCAATCGGCCTTTTCCTTTTATCAGCATACGCCTTTTGCCTGTCTTGAGCCGCTTTCAAGTGTGCCCGAACTTTATCGATCTTTTCATTCGTGGCTCGTACTATATCTTGGTGGGCGAGTTCACGTGGACCCACTTCACCCCAACATACCGGGGTTCGACACTTCCTACCGTAAAGCATTTCGTATGGTGCCATCTTAATACTAGATTGGTAACTGTTGTTATACGAAAACTCAACTAATGGTAAGTGAACATCCCAACTGCCTCCAAAGTCGATTATACACGCCCGTAGCATGTCCCCCAATGTTTGTATCGTTCTTTCACTTTGTCCATCCGTTTGAGGATGGTACGCAGTGCTAATGAACAATTTGGTCCCCATTTGCTCTTGGAAATCTCTCCAAAAATTCGAAGTAAACCGGGTATCCCTATCAGACACGATAGACACCGGCACCCCATGACGTGCTATTATTTCATTCGTGTAAACCTCTGACATCTTTTCTGGCGTATAAGTCTCACGTATCGGAATGAAGTGAGCACTTTTCGTTAATCTATCTACCACTACCCATATGGCATCGAAATCACGACTCGTTTTAGGCAACTTGGTTAGTAGGTCCATTGTGATATGTTCCCATTTCCAAACCGGAATTTCTAACGGTTGGAGTTTGCCGTATGGTTTCTGATGCTCCGCCTTGACTTGTAAACATGTCAAGCATTTTTCCACGTACTTCGCCACATCTCTCTTCATTCCGGGCCACCAATAATTTTGTTTCAAGTCATTGTACATCTTGGTCGCACCCGGATGAATTGAATAACGGGATTTATGAGCTTCATTAAGTAGAAGCGCCTTCACTCCACAGGTATGTGGGACCCATATCCTTCCGGATCGAGTCTTTAACCCGTGATTCCCATCCGACAAATCTTTCAACTGACCAATTATTCTTTCTTTCTTCCAATTCTCTTCTTTTACTGCTTCTAATTGCGCCTCTCGAATACGTTCAACTATACCCGAGGTTACCACGAGTTGCATCGATCTTACTCGTATTGGGACATAATCCGTTTTTCTGCTCAAAGCATCCGCCACCGCATTAGCCTTTCCTGGGTGATAACGTATTTCGCAATCGTAGTCTTTCACCGTTTCCAGCCATCGCCTTTGTCGCATATTTAACTCCTTTTGATCGAAGAAGTATTTCAAACTCTTGTGGTCGGTGAATATGGTGCACTTTACCCCATACAAGTAGTGCCTCCATATTTTTAATGCAAACACTACCGCCGCCAACTCGAGATCGTGTGTGGGATATTTCTTCTCGTGTATCTTCAATTGCCTCGAGGCGTAGGCTATTACCTTGCCCCGTTGCATCAACACGCAACCGAGTCCCGATAGTGAAGCATCCGAATAAACCTCCATGTTTTCGACTCCGTCCGGCAATGTCAATACCGGAGCTTAACTTTTCTTTTAGCGTTTGAAACGCTTTCTCTTGATCAACACCCCAAATGAACCTTTCTTTCTTTCGTGTTAGCTTTGTTAGTGGTGACGCAATCTTGGATGAATCTCCTATAGTATCCCGCAAGTCCCAAAAAGCTTCTAATTTCAGAAGGGTTCTTTGGAGGATTCCATTTTGACACAGCCTCTATCTTTGACGGATCCACCAATACTCCGTCAGCACTTATGACATGGCCAAGAAATTGTACCTCTCGTAACCAAAAGGCACATTTAGAGAATTTTGCGTATAGCTTCTCTCGTCTAAGGGTCTCTAACACTTCTTGTAAGTGATGTGCGTGTTCAGCTTCACTTTTCGAATATACCAATATATCATCGATAAACACGATGACCGACTTAACCAGCATTGGCTTGCAAACCCGATTCATGAGGTCCATGAAAGCCGCGGGTGCGTTTGTTAGCCCAAATGACATCACGAGGAATTCGTAATGTCCGTATCTCGTGCGGAAAGCCGTCTTCGGCGCATCTTCTTCTTTGACCTTTAGTTGGTGATACCCCAATCTAAGGTCAATTTTGGAAAACCAGTTCGCACCTTGTAGTTGGTCGAATAAATCATCTATCCTCGGGAGCGGGTATCGGTTCTTTACCTTGAGTTTGTTTAACTCCCGGTAATCGATACACATGCGCATGCTCCCGTCTTTCTTTCTCACGAACAATACCGGTGCTCCCCAAGGAGACACACTCGGCCTTATGAATCCCTTGTCAAGCAGGTCTTGGATTTGGGACATCAACTCTTGTAATTCCGACGGTGCAAGTCGGTACGGGGCTTTTGCTACGGGTTTCGCGCCCAGAATCAATTCGATCCCGAACTCTACTTCCTGTTCAGGCGGTATCCCCGGTAAATCTTCCGGAAAAACATCTTCATAATCTCGTACTACCGGTACATCTCCAATCTTTCGTGATTCTTTCTCGGGCTCATTAGCGTATATTATGAATGCCTTGCATCCTCGCTTCATTAGCTTGTGAGCTTTCAACATTGAGCATACTATAGGGTTGCCTCCTTTTTCGCCATAAATGGTGACGTGTTTCCCGCTCGGAGATGTTAGTTTTATCTCTTTACGGAAACACACGACCTTTGCATGGTGTCGAGATAGCCAATCCATCCCGACGACTACTTGAAATTATCCCATCGACATCGGGATTAGATTTATCAAATATTCTTCATCGTCGATGCTCAGTTTACAATTTTCACATACATCACAAACAATAAAGCTTTTGTTATTACCTATCTCTACTTCTAAAGGCACAGGTAATTTTGTTAGAATAAATGAAGGATGTCGAATAAGTCCATATGAAACAAAGGATTTATTCGCACCCGTATCAAATAACACGTGTGCAGGAATTGAATTTACAGCAAATATACCTGAGACCACGTCAGGTTCAACCTTTGCTTCTGCGGCGGTTAATTGAAAAGATATTGCCTTTGCTTTCGGGGCTTCACCTTTCGGTTCCTGCCCATCCTTCTTTCCAACCAGTTCCGGGCATTCCGACTTCTTGTGACCCGTTCGATAACAGTTGTAACAAACCGTCACTTTCTCCGGGCATGATATAGCCATATGTCCCGTCTTCTTGCATATGGGACAAGGCTTATCCTTGTAACGGCATTCGCCTTTATGACCCTTCCCGCAGATTTTGCAACTTGGCGACCCGCCTTTCGTATCAGATTTCTTTGCGCTTTCGTTTGTTTGTGCCTTCTTAGTAGGGCTTGGATTCACATCTTGTGCCCTTCGTTCACCCCGTTCTATGCTCTTCTTCAATTCGATCTCCCTTTCCCGAGCAGCATTGACAATCTCGGTAAGGGTCTCGTATTTTGAAGGGGTTATGAACTCTCTATACTCTGCACTTAGCATGTTATGGTAGTAATAGACCTTTTGTTCTTCATTTGTCACCAAATCATCACAGAACTTTATCTTGTCCATAAACATCCCCGTGATCTTGTCTATGGATTCACCTTTGTGTCTGAGTTGCATGAACTCTTCCTTGATTCTATTTATGACCGCTTTGGGGCTATGGTGTTTAGGAAACGGCGTCTTAAACTCCTCCCATGTCATAGCCTTAGCCGTTTCACTTCCAATATCCTTCTTTTTGTTATCCCACCAATCTTTCGCTTGACTTCTTAATTGACCCGTACCATAAGCTACGTAGTCGTTTTCATCACAATGAGATCTCTCGAATACTCCTTCGATATCACTTAGCCATCGTTGGCACACAATTGGATCAACCTCTCCATTATATATTGGTGGTTTACAGGCCATGAATTCCTTGTATGAACAAGGCTTCCATCCACCATGCTTTTCCTTTGCTGAATTGGAATCATCTTCCAATTTCTTGATTCTCTCTTCTACTATTGATAAAAATGTGTTTTGAATTTTATCAATAAAGCCCGACAAACTGTTTTCGATCGCCTTTCCAACCTCTTCGGCAATCACTTCCTTCATTTGTTCGGTGACTCTTGGCACCGCATTATCATTACCTCCATCAGCCATCTCTATTTCTGAAATGTTTACATAAATTGTTAAACATTCCATTTATAACACATGCTTTACTTGTTTTGATTTAATCAAGTTCATAACTTGATTTAATCATTCTTGTTTCAATTCAATCAAGTTCGTAACTTGATTTAATCATTCTAGTTTCAATTCAATCAAGTTCGTAACTTGATTTAATCATTCTTGTTTCAATTCAATCAAGTTCGTAACTTGATTTAATCATTCTTGTTTCGATTCAATCAAGTTCGTAACTTGATTTAATCATTCTTGTTTCATGCATTTCTTGTTTTTGAGTGAGCTTACACATTCTTTTCATGCATATTGTTCGTTTCTCATTCTTTACGTAGTACATAATTTATTAACAAAATAAGTTAATTCTTACCGGACGATCGATCAAGCTTGAACCGAACACTTATTGACAACCTTGAGCTCTGATTACCAACTTGTAACACCCTTAAATTTTTACTTGAATATAAGTAATATTTTATACAAAAGATAGTTGTTTAATATGAGTTTCAAAAGTATCAAGATTACAATTATATAAACATTAGTCAACTAATGACTAGTTTAAAACATTTCAAAAGTTGTTTAACATGTGTTTACAACCCATACACAAGGACTACAAAAGATTTAAAACATAGCGGAAGCTTCATAAGTCGTGTTCGGTTCTTCGACGTAGCTTGACCTCCATCCGTAAAGTCCATCTAGTCACCTAGGGTCAAAACCATTAAAATATTAGTTTTGACTTAAACACATAAGACTTAAACATATGATTCAACGTCAATTAAAATTAAAAGGGAATTAGAAGATTTCAGGTTCCACCGTAAATTACGGTGTTACCGTAATTTACGGTGAGTGCTGGAAGTCCTTGGTCCACCGTAAACCAGGGGGAAACCACCGTAAAACACATGACCTCTACCGTAAATTACGGTATTACCGTAATTTACGGTAGTTCCTGGAAAACTATGTTTTTGTTTGGTTTGTTTATCTTACTCAAACCAATTTCTCGGACTTCGCTTTTCTAAGAAACCATTACATCAAATTCTCATATTTCCAACATTTTATACCTAAACCAATATCAAAGAGCAATTCATCATACTCCACAACATTAACCATGCTTTACATGCTTATTCGACCCTTTGGCTCGTCTAGAGAATCCTCCCATATGACGACTACCAACGAGTTCCAACCGAGTTTGACCAATATTTTAATTTAGCTACATCTCTGCTTAATTCAAACCATTCTTGTTCTAAAATTCAAATACATATTATAAAATCATCAAAATCTACTAAATGTAACGGGTCAAGTTACATACCTTAGTGTACTCCCTTCAATCGCAAATCACTACCGGCTTGTCCACTTGACGTCCCGGTATCTTTTCCTATAGAGTTTAATTCAAGACACGTTTAGAACTCTATTTATACCTTACTTCGCATAATACACCGAAACATCGTAATTATGCGTTAAATCATTAGATTTCTATTTCAAGCCTTCTTTGAGGCATTTTCACAAACACCTTAAAGGCAGATTTTTCATATGATTATATGACAAGTTTATAACTTATCATTTAGCCCTAATCTTACCTCTATCAACAATTTTTCATGATTATTAGTCTTTAGATTTCTGAAATTACTTTCAAATTGTCAAATTACACAAGATTAGCATCCACAACCCTAGTATTCATCAATTAACACATAACCCATTAATCATCTACAATGGTGATCCTGGTTTCCACTAAAATTTTACATAATCTCAGCTTATGTTTATTTAGGATTTGTCCTTAGACACTAAAGTTGTTCTTAAATCATCACAACCTATACATGCAACCCTAAATTCAGATTTTTCCCAATTTATAAGAATTTCAAGTTAAGAATTTTCACAAAATTTTACATACCTTGTAATCCCCTTGCGATAGGGATCAAGATTCTAAGCTCAGATTTTCGTTTGGACCAGATTTGCACATCAAATTTGAGAGTTTTAGTGAATTTAGGGTTTGAAGCTTGAGGGTGTCGACCTGGCCCTTCTTCTGGTCGACCACACTCTTCTTTTGGGGGTGTTTGATTTATTTTCTTTTGTTTTAACAAATTAAGTTCCAATTTTGACAACCTAGGCCCCTCAACTTTGTTCTACTTATTGTTTGGTAGTTTTTAACTCCATCATAAGCTATTTCTAATCTATTAACTAACGAGGTTAGAAATTTCTAGTTAGTAATTTCTTGTTTATTTATACTTTATAATTCTATTATAAAGTTTTATATTTTTCGGGATGTTACAAGTCCACCCCCCTTAAAAGGGGTTTCGTCCCCGAAACCGAAGTACGTACCAAATAATGTCGGGTGAAGACGTCGCATCTCCTCTTCGGACTCCCACGTGGTGTCCGAACCTTTCCTATGCTCCCATTTGACCTTGATTTGATCAATTTGTTTATTTCGTAAATGTTTGACCTTTCGGTCTAAAATCTCTACCGGTCTCACCGCATAATTCAGACTATTATCCACTTCGATATCATCGTAATGGATATAGGCCGTTTCGTCTGCTAGGCACTTTCTTAATTGCGACACGTGGAACGTGCCATGGATTCCACTTAGCTCCTCCGGTAATTCAAGGCGGTAAGCTACCTTGCCAACTCTCCCGATAATTTTAAATGGTCCAATAAACCTTGGGCTTAGCTTCCCCCTTTTTCTGAATCTAATGACACCTTTCCATGGGGAGACTTTTAGCATGACCATGTCACCAACTTGGAATTCAATCGGCCTTTTCCTTTTATCAGCATACGCCTTTTGCCTGTCTTGAGCCGCTTTCAAGTGTGCCCGAACTTTATCGATCTTTTCATTCGTGGCTCGTACTATATCTTGGTGGGCGAGTTCACGTGGACCCACTTCACCCCAACATACCGGGGTTCGACACTTCCTACCGTAAAGCATTTCGTATGGTGCCATCTTAATACTAGATTGGTAACTGTTGTTATACGAAAACTCAACTAATGGTAAGTGAACATCCCAACTGCCTCCAAAGTCGATTATACACGCCCGTAGCATGTCCCCCAATGTTTGTATCGTTCTTTCACTTTGTCCATCCGTTTGAGGATGGTACGCAGTGCTAATGAACAATTTGGTCCCCATTTGCTCTTGGAAATCTCTCCAAAAATTCGAAGTAAACCGGGTATCCCTATCAGACACGATAGACACCGGCACCCCATGACGTGCTATCATTTCATTCGTGTAAACCTCTGACATCTTTTCTGACGTATAAGTCTCACGTATCGGAATGAAGTGAGCACTTTTCGTCAATCTATCTACCACTACCCATATGGCATCGAAATCACGACTCGTTTTAGGCAACTTGGTTAGTAGGTCCATTGTGATATGTTCCCATTTCCAAACCGGAATTTCTAACGGTTGGAGTTTGCCGTATGGTTTCTGATGCTCCGCCTTGACTTGTAAACATGTCAAGCATTTTTCCACGTACTTCGCCACATCTCTCTTCATTCCGGGCCACCAATAATTTTGTTTCAAGTCATTGTACATCTTGGTCGCACCCGGATGAATTGAATAACGGGATTTATGAGCTTCATTAAGTAGAAGCGCCTTCACTCCACATGTATGTGGGACCCATATCCTTCCGGATCGAGTCTTTAACCCGTGATTCCCATCCGACAAATCTTTCAACTGACCAATTATTCTTTCTTTCTTCCAATTCTCTTCTTTTACTGCTTCTAATTGCGCCTCTCGAATACGTTCAACTATACCCGAGGTTACCACGAGTTGCATCGATCTTACTCGTATTGGGACATAATCCGTTTTTCTGCTCAAAGCATCCGCCACCGCATTAGCCTTTCCTGGGTGATAACGTATTTCGCAATCGTAGTCTTTCACCGTTTCCAGCCATCGCCTTTGTCGCATATTTAACTCCTTTTGATCGAAGAAGTATTTCAAACTCTTGTGGTCGGTGAATATGGTGCACTTTACCCCATACAAGTAGTGCCTCCATATTTTTAATGCAAACACTACCGCCGCCAACTCGAGATCGTGTGTGGGATATTTCTTCTCGTGTATCTTCAATTGCCTCGAGGCGTAGGCTATTACCTTGCCCCGTTGCATCAACACGCAACCGAGTCCCGATAGTGAAGCATCCGAATAAACCTCCATGTTTTCGACTCCGTCCGGCAATGTCAATACCGGAGCTTGAGTTAACTTTTCTTTTAGCGTTTGAAACGCTTTCTCTTGATCAACACCCCAAATGAACCTTTCTTTCTTTCGTGTTAGCTTTGTTAGTGGTGACGCAATCTTGGATGAATCTCCTATAGTATCCCGCAAGTCCCAAAAAGCTTCTAATTTCAGAAGGGTTCTTTGGAGGATTCCATTTTGACACAGCCTCTATCTTTGACGGATCCACCAATACTCCGTCAGCACTTATGACATGGCCAAGAAATTGTACCTCTCGTAACCAAAAGGCACATTTAGAGAATTTTGCGTATAGCTTCTCTCGTCTAAGGGTCTCTAACACTTCTTGTAAGTGATGTGCGTGTTCAGCTTCACTTTTCGAATATACCAATATATCATCGATAAACACGATGACCGACTTATCCAGCATTGGCTTGCAAACCCGGTTCATGAGGTCCATGAAAGCTGCGGGTGCGTTTGTTAGCCCAAATGACATCACGAGGAATTCGTAATGTCCGTATCTCGTGCGGAAAGCCGTCTTCGGCGCATCTTCTTCTTTGACCTTTAGTTGGTGATACCCCGATCTAAGGTCAATTTTGGAAAACCAGTTCGCACCTTGTAGTTGGTCGAATAAATCATCTATCCTCGGGAGCGGGTATCGGTTCTTTACCTTGAGTTTGTTTAACTCCCGGTAATCGATACACATGCGCATGCTCCCGTCTTTCTTTCTCACGAACAATACCGGTGCTCCCCAAGGAGACACACTCGGCCTTATGAATCCCTTGTCAAGCAGGTCTTGGATTTGGGACATCAACTCTTGTAATTCCGACGGTGCAAGTCGGTACGGGGCTTTTGCTACGGGTTTCGCGCCCGGAATCAATTCGATCCCGAACTCTACTTCCCGTTCAGGCGGTATCCCCGGTAAATCTTCCGGAAAAACATCTTCATAATCTCGTACTACCGGTACATCTCCAATCTTTCGTGATTCTTTCTCGGGCTCATTAGCGTATATTATGAATGCCTTGCATCCTCGCTTCATTAGCTTGTGAGCTTTCAACATTGAGCATACTATAGGGTTGCCTCCTTTTTCGCCATAAATGGTGACGTGTTTCCCGCTCGGAGATGTTAGTTTTATCTCTTTACGGAAACACACGACCTTTGCATGGTGTCGAGATAGCCAATCCATCCCGACGACTACTTGAAATTCTCCCATCGACATCGGGATTAGATTTATCAAATATTCTTCATCGTCGATGCTCAGTTTACAATTTTCACATACATCACAAACAATAAAGCTTTTGTTATTACCTATCTCTACTTCTAAAGGCACAGGTAATTTTGTTAGAATAAATGAAGGATGTCGAATAAGTCCATATGAAACAAAGGATTTATTCGCACCCGTATCAAATAACACGTGTGCAGGAATTGAATTTACAGCAAATATACCTGAGACCACGTCAGGTTCAACCTTTGCTTCTGCGGCGGTTAATTGAAAAGATATTGCCTTTGCTTTCGGGGCTTCACCTTTCGGTTCCTGCCCATCCTTCTTTCCAACCAGTTCCGGGCATTCCGACTTCTTGTGACCCGTTCGATAACAGTTGTAACAAACCGTCACTTTCTCCGGGCATGATATAGCCATATGTCCCGTCTTCTTGCATATGGGACAAGGCTTATCCTTGTAACGGCATTCGCCTTTATGACCCTTCCCGCAGATTTTGCAACTTGGCGACCCGCCTTTCGTATCAGATTTCTTTGCGCTTTCGTTTGTTTGTGCCTTCTTAGTAGGGCTTGGATTCACATCTTGTGCCCTTCGTTCACCCCGTTCTATGCTCTTCTTCAATTCGATCTCCCTTTCCCGAGCAGCATTGACAATCTCGGTAAGGGTCTCGTATTTTGAAGGGGTTATGAACTCTCTATACTCTGCACTTAGCATGTTATGGTAGTAATAGACCTTTTGTTCTTCATTTGTCACCAAATCATCACAGAACTTTATCTTGTCCATAAACATCCCCGTGATCTTGTCTATGGATTCACCTTTGTGTCTGAGTTGCATGAACTCTTCCTTGATTCTATTTATGACCGCTTTGGGGCTATGGTGTTTAGGAAACGGCGTCTTAAACTCCTCCCATGTCATAGCCTTAGCCGTTTCACTTCCAATATCCTTCTTTTTGTTATCCCACCAATCTTTCGCTTGACTTCTTAATTGACCCGTACCATAAGCTACGTAGTCGTTTTCATCACAATGAGATCTCTCGAATACTCCTTCGATATCACTTAGCCATCGTTGGCACACAATTGGATCAACCTCTCCATTATATATTGGTGGTTTACAGGCCATGAATTCCTTGTATGAACAAGGCTTCCATCCACCATGCTTTTCCTTTGCTGAATTGGAATCATCTTCCAATTTCTTGATTCTCTCTTCTACTATTGATAAAAATGTGTTTTGAATTTTATCAATAAAGCCCGACAAACTGTTTTCGATCGCCTTTCCAACCTCTTCGGCAATCACTTCCTTCATTTGTTCGGTGACTCTTGGCACCGCATTATCATTACCTCCATCAGCCATCTCTATTTCTGAAATGTTTACATAAATTGTTAAACATTCCATTTATAACACATGCTTTACTTGTTTTGATTTAATCAAGTTCATAACTTGATTTAATCATTCTTGTTTCAATTCAATCAAGTTCGTAACTTGATTTAATCATTCTAGTTTCAATTCAATCAAGTTCGTAACTTGATTTAATCATTCTTGTTTCAATTCAATCAAGTTCGTAACTTGATTTAATCATTCTTGTTTCGATTCAATCAAGTTCGTAACTTGATTTAATCATTCTTGTTTCATGCATTTCTTGTTTTTGAGTGAGCTTACACATTCTTTTCATGCATATTGTTCGTTTCTCATTCTTTACGTAGTACATAATTTATTAACAAAATAAGTTAATTCTTACCGGACGATCGATCAAGCTTGAACCGAACACTTATTGACAACCTTGAGCTCTGATTACCAACTTGTAACACCCTTAAATCTTTACTTGAATATAAGTAATATTTTATACAAAAGATAGTTGTTTAATATGAGTTTCAAAAGTATCAAGATTACAATTATATAAACATTAGTCAACTAATGACTAGTTTAAAACATTTCAAAAGTTGTTTAACATGTGTTTACAACCCATACACAAGGACTACAAAAGATTTAAAACATAGCGGAAGCTTCATAAGTCGTGTTCGGTTCTTCGACGTTGCTTGACCTCCATCCGTAAAGTCCATCTAGTCACCTAGGGTCAAAACCATTAAAATATTAGTTTTGACTTAAACACATAAGACTTAAACATATGATTCAACATCAATTAAAATTCAAAGGGAATTAGAAGATTTCAGGTTCCACCGTAAATTACGGTGTTACCGTAATTTACGGTGAGTGCTGGAAGTCCTTGGTCCACCGTAAACCAGGGGGAAACCGCCGTAAAACACATGACCTCTACCGTAAATTACGGTATTACCGTAATTTACGGTAGTTCCTGGAAAACTATGCTTTTGTTTGGTTTGTTTATCTTACTCAAACCAATTTCTCGGACTTCGCTTTTCTAAGAAACCATTACATCAAATTCTCATATTTCCAACATTTTATACCTAAACCAATATCAAAGAGCAATTCATCATACTCCACAACATTAACCATGCTTTACATGCTTATTCGACCATTTGGCTCGTCTAGAGAATCCTCCCATATGACGACTACCAACGAGTTCCAACCGAGTTTGACCAATATTTTAATTTAGCTACATCTCTGCTTAATTCAAACCATTCTTGTTCTAAAATTCAAATACATATTATAAAATCATCAAAATCTACTAAATGTAACGGGTCAAGTTACATACCTTAGTGTACGCCCTTCAATCGCAAATCACTACCGGCTTGTCCACTTGACGTCCCGGTATCTTTTCCTATAGAGTTCAATTCAAGACACGTTTAGAACTCTATTTATACCTTACTTCGCATAATACACCGAAACATCGTAATTATGCGTTAAATCATTAGATTTCTATTTCAAGCCTTCTTTGAGGCATTTTCACAAACACCTTAAAGGCAAATTTTTCATATGATTATATGACAAGTTTATAACTTATCATTTAGCCCTAATCTTACCTCTATCAACAATTTTTCATGATTATTAGTCTTTAGATTTCTGAAATTACTTTCAAATTGTCAAATTACACAAGATTAGCATCCACAACCCTAGTATTCATCAATTAACACATAACCCATTAATCATCTACAATGGTGATCATGGTTTCCACTAAAATTTTACATAATCTCAGCTTATGTTTATTTAGGATTTGTCCTTAGACACTATAGTTGTTCTTAAATCATCACAACCTATACATGCAACCCTAAATTCAGATTTTTCCCAATTTCATAAGAATTTCAAGTTAAGAATTTTCACCAAATTTTACATACCTTGTAATCCCCTTGCGATAGGGATCAAGATTCTAAGCTCAGATTTTCTTTTGGACCAGATTTGCACATCAAATTTGAGAGTTTTAGTGAATTTAGGGTTTGAAGCTTGAGGGTGTCGACCTGGCCCTTCTTCTGGTCGACCACACTCTTCTTTTGGGGGTGTTTGATTTATTTTCTTTTGTTTTAACAAATTAAAAACATTTCCCCTTTCATAAATATAACCAGAAAACTTGTTAAGTTACATCAAAACAGAAGGTAGACGGGCAACAAGCTGCGCCGCCAACCCTTTCTGAATTGCAAACCCCAACCTCCCGAACACAAACCCCTGCCCCCTTGGGGTCGAACAATTGCTGTGGATAACCCGTTGAACCCTCGTCAAGAAATTGATGGCTTCTGGCGCTAGGGAGCCAAAAGTATCAAAGGCAAAAGGGATAAAGACATGTTGGTTCTCTGTGCAAGCTTTAGCGTGCTTATCCACTTTCTTTGATTCTGCCTTTCTTGCTGCTAGTCCAGCTACAAACCCGTTTTCCCTTAGACCAACCAAAGGGGAAACCCCCGTGAGGTCTACACAAGCATGTTTCCCCCCAGCCCAGCCAAAGACGAGCAGATCCGCTGGTCGCAGAGTAGATCTCCCTTCCATAGGGTCCGTGAGGAAATTCACAGGGGCCTCTTTCTTAGCAGAAATCCCAGCTCTTCTTAAGATGTCCCCCAAAACATCTCGCACCCAGTCATGCCGATATTTAAACCCAGGGAGCTCTTTACAGTGAACTGCGTGCTCCCCATATTTATCCATACAAGCTTTACGACATATCGGGCAGGTTTCATCTTCTGGGTACATAGGGATCATTAGCCGGTATTTGAGAATGGTTCTATATTCTACTGCCGACATGCATTGTCCTAACCCCTCAATCGGGATAACGGTCAAAAATTCCTGAGCATGGGGACCCTTCAGACACTCAAACACCGCCTTCTGGCGGGGTGACAAATCAAAAGCTTCTCCCAGGCTTTGAGCGATTTTGCTAAAAAGTGCATTCGCCAAAGTTTTTTGTGGCTTCGAGGGGGCGGTGTTTGAGTGTCTGAAATTTCTACTTATTGTTTGGTTCCAATTTTGACAACCTAGGCCCCTCAACTTTGTTCTACTTATTGTTTGGTAGATTTTAACTCCATCATAAGCTATTTCTAATCTATTAACTAACTTGGTTAGAAATTTCTAGTTAGTAATTTCTTGTTTATTTATACTTTATAATTCTATTATAAAGTTTTATATTTTTCGGGATGTTACATTGAGTAAGTTAGTTTAATTATTCTACCACACTACTATTGTTTCGTTTATTTTATGACAATTAATCAATTATCGCCGTATTGTGGTTTTTGAATATATAATTGATAAGTTTCTATTAAAAAAGGGGAGCCTAATTTTTTTTTTTGTTTTAGACGAGTTCCAAAAGTTTTTTTTATTCCCTGCATAGGTACTAGGCCTCCTGACAATTATATTGGTGATCAGGAGCTGCCCCACGACGAGTCATAGTTACACATTGATGACTTAATCAACGAAATAAAAATGTATTAAAAAAAATCAACTTAACTTACACTTTCTATCCAAATGAACCCATTCCTTACAAATAACGCCTTTCTATAATTATTTTACATTTTTCTTAATAAGAACAACGTGGTCATCATCTCAATATAGGAAGGTTTATTTTGACATAACGCGTCAATCATAATTGTTCCAAATTACAAGACCTATGTTAAGCAGATTATAGTTTAGCTTGATTTTGATAATAAAAAGGGTAAATGACAAAAGCATCGTCAATGGCAAACTCCAAATGTCACACCTGCTCGGGTTGCCCCCAAAACACGCTCGAACACCCCCTCCTCTCCTCTCCTCTCCTCTCATAGAATCTCTTCGACGGAGTTCAAACATCACTCCTCCATCTATTCTTCACCTTAGCCATTATCTCCTCTCTCTCCTCCATGTGAGCAAATAAACCCACAAGGACATGCTCTAAGTGTCATATATTTAAATCTATTAGAAGATTTTAAATGTCATATCTAGCCCTATATTGAAGATATCAAGGGTCCAAGATGACATGGAAGAGTTAAGAGGCTTTCGAGTTGCGAACTTTTCTATACATACATGTTTGTAGGGATGAGTTTTTTTTCTTCATAAATACCCGTATCCGTACTTGTACCCGTACTGATTTTAGGTATTCGGTACATGTATCGGTACCCACTTTTGTTGATTTCGGTATTCGGTACTTTCGGTATCGCTACAGGTAAAAAAAGGCACCGGTACCAAATTTTATATAGAACTTTAAAAGTTTTTTATATTATATTTATTTCGTATTATGGTATTTATGGTACTTGTATTGATTTTATCTATTTGGTAGAGTTAAGTTATTCTACAAAGGCTTCTTAAAATAAGAAGTTTACAAAGACACAATGGATTGCACAAGATAACACAATATCGAGCAAAATATAACACACGTTGAGGAAAAAAGACACAATAAGTCGTAAAAAAGACACAATGACGCAAATATAAAAAAAACACAATGATAAATAAAAGACATAATGATAATAAACAAAACTTCTAAAATCTACAACCTGTAAATCCAAAAGTGAAAACCTAAAATCTCACATCTTAGAGTTTGATGAGTCAGTTCCAATGTCGCTTGAATGAGGTCAATCAGAGGCCGTTTGAAACCCTTTGTACGACTTCTTACTTTTAGGACCCTTTGTATTGATCATATTGTATTGGTACTCTTACCTATTTTACCTATTTGATACTCGTATTGTATTGTATTGGTACTCGTGCTGATTTTACCTATTTAGTACTCGTACTAGTGCTCAAAAAATAAAATTAAAACAAAGTGGTACGAAAGCGGACACCGTACCGAAATACTCGTACCGTACCAATATATTCGGTACGGCATTTGATACCTAGTTTTGTTGAAGTTTGGTACTGGTATTTTTGGTATTGGTACGGGTACGATACCAGTCCCATCCCAACAAGTGTTTGTGCTTTGAGACATGAGGGTACAAATCTAGTTAACTATTTTTTGAATGTCCAACTTCCTCGGTTACCACTATAAATTTCTTGCGGATTACAAAGTTATCCGCATTTCAACAATCTCCGTATAAGATTATTCGTACTTTGATCCATATTTCAAGAATCTTGATTTGAACTTAGAATAGTCATTTTAATTAAAGCCTAAATATTTCAGAAATTTCATGCGTAAAGGATCTCATCAGGGCCTTCACTCAGCTCTTAATGGGCCCATGGGTTTTTCAAGCCCAAAATTTCAGGCCCTAAGAAGAACTAAAGGGAAACTCAATCAGCCGATCAGTTGTTTTATTTATCCAAATTCCAATTAAAATAGTAAAAATCGAGTTGGGAGTTCCATACACACAAAATCCAAATCGAGTTCAATTCGCAGGTAACAACAGGTTTCTGATTTCATAATCACATTGTCGGATTTGACTGCATCATTAGGATAGGATTAATGCTAATGGTTTAAATTGAACTGTGCCTTGAAATCAAATTTCTGCAACTACTTTGAGTCAAATTTATCTTCTTTGAACCTTGTTAAGTAATTGCCTGGTGAAAATTATAGAAAGATTTATGTAAATTCAAAATTCAAGTTATGCCTGCCTATCACGTTCAAGTTCCACAACATCCAACAAGCAGTTTGTATGTAAAATTGAACCCCTAAAAGAACATTCATATGTGAAGTAAAGTTTTGCATACTTGGTGTACTGGTGGTGGGTCTAAAATAAGTTTTTATAGGAATGATGCCAGTGGTTTTTATTGATTGGTTTGGGTTTGTTCTTTGTTACAGGGTTGTGTTGACCTAACCCATTTTTGGTTTGGGGTGAAAAATCCTGGATTCGTCACTGTATAATATGGGTGGGTCTTCATAATAGCTGACACTGAGCAACTAAACATACAACGCGTTTCTTCTACTAATCGGAAGCAGCCAGAAAATGCACCATTTATCATCACCGTCGTCACTGATGCTCCGCCGCTTTTGCTGTTTGGCAACGCCGTCTTCTGCTGCTGTATTTTCTACTTCTGTTGCTTCTCTCACCCCTCCTTCCGGCAGGAAGAAAAGACTCGTTTTCTTGGGGTCTCCATCGGTAACCTCTAGCTACCTCCATGCTTGTACAATTTATACAAACAAAGCATTGTATTGTGATTTGAGTCATGATTCGATATAGGTCGCTGCTTCTGTTCTGGAGACTCTTCTAGACGCGTCATCTGCTTCTAATTCTATATTTGAGGTAGCTCAACTTTTGATGAATACTACTCAATGTTTCAATATAACCACTCAAGTTCAAATCAGCATGATTGGATTGAATTACTGAGATGTGTTGTTTGTGAATCAGGTTGCAGCTATTGTTACTCAGCCGCCATCAGGAAGAGATAGGGGAAGAAAGGTTTTGCCATCTCCTGTTGCACAGCATGCTCTTCATAGAGGTTTCCCTGCAGATCTCATTTTTACACCTGTTAAAGCCAGTGAGGTAGTGCTATGGCTCTCTTTTTTGTCTACTGATTTCCTATCTTTAATAATCGTTTATGTTTATTCTTATCCATTAGTTGTCTATAATCAGTGTCCATGTTATTAGTTGCTATGTTTTTGCAAATTACTGAGAGACTGGGTTTTCTGCACTTGATTAAAGTAATTTTTTTTAATATATATGGTATTCGTCTAAGGACTTGCATTAGACAGATCATAAGATGGTGAATGACAGAATGAGTGTAATACATGTACTGAAAAATTTGTGAATGAATGTTACATATACAGGAGCGGTCCACATAGTTGTCAATAGTGAGCGTAGCAATCGCTATAGCACGCTACATAGTGTATAGGTCTAGGCTCGCTATTAGGGTTGTAGTGATAATAGCGACAATTTATTTATTTTTTGTTTTTTTAATATGAATAGCAATTAAATATAGCTATAAAATAGCTGGATTTTAGGTTTTTGTTAAATATACATGTAAAATAGTATAAATACTAGGGTATTTTGATATAATATACATATAAAATTTTCATTTTCTTTTCTAGTGTATCGCTATTTATAAAATAGACGCCCGCTATTTATCGCTATTCGCTATGTAGCATATAGGTACCTTATCGCTATTTGTCGCTATTCGCCGTTAACAACTATGGCGGTCCATACGGAACCAATTCTAAGTCGAGAATGGCGAGAACCGCATAAACACTTGTATCTTTAACTATGATACATAAGGCGGTTATGTAACCGCTTAAGCACATCTCTTTCACTGTATTTCACCGGTGGTTATGCAGTTTGATGCAGTTTCGTGTGCGATCAAATGGCTCAAGAACGATTGATTAATCAAAGACGATAAATTGAACCAATGGTTCAAAGAACATAGTTCTTTTCATTTAATAATAATCAAAAAACTGAAAAACAATAAACCCTAGATGCCCTACTTATACTAAATAATTAAAAGATAAACATGATAAAGATAATTCAAATATTGAATAAAAGATAAACTTGATCTTCTTCATTTAAAAGATAATCTCGATCTTTTCCATTTAGATTCTCCTGCATCATACTCCCCGTCTTCGAAAAAACTCGTCCTCGAGTTTTGTCTTCGAACCAAAGCCACTCGGATCAAAAGGCACATCAACCGGATTCTGAATTATTATTATGACGACCCGCTTAAACAATCCAACTTCTTTAATCATCTCGCCCGACTCTAGGCTTGTACCACCCGGGTCGAATGGAGCAATGAACTGTCTCCCGTTCACTATCCGCCCAAATAGTTCAGCTCTAACTAGATAGCCACATAGTTGTAAATCCTGAACCTCGTTGAATTTTTTTATTAAGTAGCCATTAGAAGGATCAATTATCTGCTCGGACCACCATGAATGGCTTCTTATTTTACCCCAACCAAACTCAGTAATAGATAACTTACCTACATTTTCTAGTGGCTTGAAATAAAATAATTGATGCAGTGGAAACAAATTCCCATCTCCAAGAAACCTACCAATATTAATCAAATTTTTCATTGTTCCATGCATCCCACGTGAGCTATGAATGTGCCACATATACTCACCAAGATCAACCGGTGCATCTTTAAAAAAAATTCTATTATTTTGGAAGTCACATTCACATGGAATATTCAAATTTTTAACATCATTATCGCCAAGTATACCAATAGTTTTAGCAAGCTCAATCTTCTCTTCATTTTCAAAATTCGAATTCCAAGTATATCCCCCTTTTGGCGAGTAAATAGTCGATTCTCCCATTCTTATCGGCCAAGTGATGGGACCTCCTAAGACCGACTCTTCACCACCGGTAGCCGCCCAATCTTTACCAGAAACTAAGTGGACCGATTGAAAGGGTGAAGCCATTGATGTCGACATCGTGCATACGGTTGACGCACTCAAGAACGCTTCTTTAATTAAAACATATTGGCTAGCCCTTTGAGTTTCCAACATATATGATAACAACCTTGATCTGTCAAATGAAGGGTATGCTGTAATATTACAAAAAACATTACCTTGTTCCTTTTGATTGTGCTTCAAGTATGCATTTTCAACAGTCATCTTAAGCGTACCCCAGTAAGGTATGTTTTTTCCCGAACCAACTTCATCCATCCTATGACCGTCATTAGCCATCACCTCGCCAGCAGGAGCCACTGCAACACCACTGCTTTTTACCGATGTAACACCTTCAACATTACGACTTTTAGAACACGATTCATCACCCGGTAAGTCACCACCGATAACCCAAGAATACCAATCTTCGTCCCCGTATTCATCATACACGGGAGGAGAATCATAGATAGAGCCGCTATGGGTAGGATGCTCCTCATCCCCGGTTAACTCGTCCCCGACGGGTTCTTCATGTTCCGTTTCCTTCCATACCGGTACTGCTTCAAGATCTTGGATCCGTTTCTTGAGTCGCATGATCTCGTTTTGTAACTCGAGATCTTGTACTCGTCGTTGGAGTCGCATGATCTTTAGATCTCGTGGTTCGGAATCAACTCCGTCGTTGCCTCGGTCGGCGGTTCTACGAACACAACGTTGATCTTCATCACGAGAACGCGAATCGAGACCATCTCTACCGTTGCCTCGGTCGGCGATTCTACGGACACGAGAGTAATCACTATCACGTCGAGTCATTTGAAAACCAAAGCTCTGATACCACCTGATGCAGTTTCGTGTGCGATCAAATGGCTCAAGAACGATTGATTAATCAAAGACGATAAATTGAACTAATGGTTCAAAGAACATAGTTCTTTTCATTTAATAATAATCAAAAAACTGAAAAATAATAAACCCTAGATGCCCTACTTATACTAAATAATTAAAAGATAAACATGATAAAGATAATTCAAATATTAAATAAAAGATAAACTTGATCTTCTTCATTTAAAAGATAATCTCGATCTTTTCCATTTAGATTCTCCTGCATCACAGTTCTTGTGGTATTCTATTTCAAATTGGTTCTATATTGAATGAACTATATCTTGGTACGGTTACTTACGCTTACTTCTGTATTTAATTGCCTTTTTGATTTTCTTTATGTTTTACTTAGTGTTACATGAAGTTCTAGGCACAAAGGTCTTATGGGCTTAGTCATGAGGAGTGCACTGAGGAGTGTAACTCATTAACATGGAGTGAACAACTTGCAAAAGGTTCAAAATTAACAATAATATATATACGTTGAAATTAGCATTTAGTAGCCTATGCATATAACAAGTCCAGTCAAATTAAGGTATCACTCATCAACAGATTAATATTAACATGTTCACTAAAATTGGTTTACCACCAAGGCTAACTATTTCAATAAGCACAACCTACGTATCGACCATCAACTTCTAATCAAACAGTCATCTGTTAGCAATAATAAATCCACATCCAGATCTATTAACCAATTTCATTCACTTAGCAATTACAAGCATGGTTGTAAAAATCCCGACTAGGCACCGATTAATCCCCGATCAATCGCCGATTAATCTCGAGTAATTTTCGATTAATTACAATTAATCCCGATTATATCCGATTAATCCCCGATTAATCGCTAGTCCCCACCTCACCGATCGACTAGTGACTAGCGATTTCTACAACCATGATTACAAGATGTTAATCACAAGATTCGTAAAACATAAAGGATTAAGAGGCATACCAAAAGCAAGACAAAGACCTTTTTGTTGATTATTCAATCTTTATTTTCATACTAGTGTGTACCGTATTATTTGAAACAATGTTGAACAGGCTGCGGTTCATTTAAGCTAAAGAACTCGATAATTAAAATCAGTGTTCTCCTCATATGATCGTTTTCACGTTCAAATTATTTTATCAGCTTAAAGTTTATACTTCATATTTCACTGTCATGCAGGAAGCATTTTTGTCTGACTTTAGTGCACTTGAGCCAGAACTTTGCATTACAGCAGCATGTGGAAATATATTACCAACCAAGTTTTTAAAGATTCCATCATTAGGTTAGTGTTTTTTTATCAGCATTTTCTGGTTTGTAAAATATTTCATGATTATTTCATCTAGAGATCCTAAGTTTTGTTACCCTAGAGGGTCATATGTTGCAGTCTCATCACTCATATTATAACTCATAAACACGTAAAATTGTATTAAGTTGCTTTGCAGTTCTCTAATTTTATGTGAATAAAAGTTCCACTGAACTCTGATTTTAGGCATAATTGTTTCTGATTAGGGACTGTAAATATACACCCAAGTTTGCTGCCTTTATACCGTGGAGCAGCTCCTGTTCAGAGAGCTTTGCAGGTTCATTTTACGTTCATAAATTTGAAATTAACTAGTAAAACTTTTACGTCACTGTAAAAATACACAATCTATCACTTATCAGGATGGAGTTAAAAAGACCGGAGTATCATTAGCATTCACTGTCCGAGCTCTAGACGCTGGGCCCATTATTGCACGTGAAGAAATGGAAATAGATGACAATATTAAGGTATGCAGTTTTACAATTTTACATTGAACCACAAATCATTTTACATTTAAGTGAATAATATATTTTAGTGCAGGCTCCAGAATTGCTTGATCTGCTATTTGCACAAGGTTCTAAACTTCTAATTCAAGAGCTTCCGTCTATATTTGACGGGTCTGCAATGACAAAAGCTGAAGCACAGGATGACTCAAAGGCCACTTTAGCTCCAAAGGTATGTTTACTTTGTGTTTGACTGCTTGTTGACCGTAAAAATGGAAGAATGTGAATTTGGTAACACATATTATGCAGATAAGTCAAGAGGAGTCATGGCTGTCTTTTGACGAAGAAGCTTCAATCCTACATAACAAGGTACATCTTTAGTGTTGCATATATCTTGTCTTAATTCAAGTCGGTTATCATGACATACAACCTTTTAGGTGCGGGCTTTCGCAGGTTGGCCTGGAACCCGAGCTAGAATTCTTGTAATTGATGAAAAGAGTGATAAACGCAGCGAGCTTGAGCTCAAAGTTATCACTTCAAGGGTTTATCGGGGCAGTGATGTTCATAGTAGTGAAGATGATGAGGTTACCTTTAGGAAAGGGTCACTGATCATACCATGTGGCCAGAACACAGCTCTTGAGGTGAGCAACTTTAAAAAAAAGATATGTAAGAAAACATAAATTGAATGTTGATTTATATATTAAGATTGTTGCTGATATGTTAATTTCACAAATGTTAGATCTTGGAAGTTCAGCTGCCAGGTAAGAAAGTGGTGAATGCAGCTGCATTTTGGAACGGTTTGAGAGGTCAAAAGCTGAAGAAGATGACTAGTTGAGGTTGTAGAAGCAAAAAATTTTAATCTAAAAGTAGGTTTAAAGACTTCAATTATAGCAGCATTTTTTTATTCATTCATAATTTTATTGTATGCTTTTCTTAAAACTTTTGTTGGAAAAATTAAAATGTGTTTTCCTATACTAGTTCTTATACATTTTCCTATACCTTTGGGTCGTTTGGTTCGCATAATTTTTTTGAGTTAAATGCTTGGTTGGTCCCTGTGGTTTGCAAAAATTGCAGACTTGGTCCCAGTGGTTTACTAATTACACTCGTGGTCCCAAAAGTTGTCAAAAATGAACTCGGTTGGTCCCTTGACCTAACCTCTGTTAAATTTCTCACCATTACTACAACCCACAACCACGCAAAACTACCAACCAGGCATTTAACTCTTGATAATATCATAATATCATAATCAGTTCATCATCTACACAAAAACCCTAGAAATCATCATCTTCTCAAATCACTTCAATCATCAATGGATTTCTTCAGATCTATACTATCAGATCACTTATCAAATCATCCAGAAACCGAAGCTGATGAAGAAAACGAAGATTTCACTTCAAATCTCAATTCATCCGACGATGGCAGCGACGGTGGCGCTAGGGGTCGTCCTTCCCGAGTTGCGACACAGGTTATTCTACAATTACTGGCAACGATTCACGATTCACCACCACGGGAAAACGGGTATGCACACCACTGCCGTTTATCGCCGGAATTCGTTCGAGACTCGTACCTGCAGCTCATTCACTGCCGTTCTACTTTGTACCTGCAATTCGCCGGAATTCGTTCTCGCCGGATTCCTTCGAGACTCGTTAATTCGGCGCAATCGGTAAGTGTTTCACACACCATTCAGTTCCCTTTTATCAGGGAATCAAAAGCCCTATGTCGATTTTGAGTCATCTTGACTTACTGTATGAATTTGTAGAACAAAGGAGGATAGGTTAACTGAGAAATTTTTTTATTTCTTTTAATTGTTCAGGGGTAATATAGTAATTTCACACATAGTTAACCGAGAAATTTAACAGAGGTTAGGTTAGTGGACCAACCGAGTTCATTTTTGACAACTTTTGGGACCACGCGTGTAATTAGTAAACCACTAGGACCAAGTATAAAATTTTTGCAAACCACAGTGACCAACCAAGCATTTAACTCAATTTTTTTTGAAGGAATTGGAATTTGAAAGAATTGTAATTAATTCTATTAAAAATTTGCAGTGAATAAGTTAAATTTACTAAATTATCCCTTAAACTCTCTCACATCCACATCTCCACTCCACCGGCTTCTTTCTCATGGATGGGTCTTTTAATCAAACTTTAACCTTCTATTGGAAAGTCTAGAAATTCTTCACCCTAGTGAAGGAAAGTTAAAGATGGAAAGGTTTCCAATTCTAATTCTTTTAATCACTAACCAAACATAATTATTGATGAAATGTTTACAATTTCCCATTGAAATTCCATTAAAATTTCTAATTCCATTAAACAACCTCTCTACAAATTCCCTTGGAAAGGTGTAGTTCATTTTGGCAAACGGGGGAAACTCAGTCCGCGATACGTTGGACCTTTCGAAATCATAGAGGAAATAGGCAAAGTGGCCTACAAACTAAACCTACTCGCAGAACTCAGTGGAGTTCACAACGTATTCCACGTGTCAAATCTGAAGAAAGTGTATGTCAGATGAGACCCTCATAGTTCCTTGAAGGAGCTCACAATCGACGATCAGTTGCGATTCGTCGAGGAACCAGTAGAAATCACATACCGAGACGTTAAGGTTCTCAAGCGCACCAGAATACCTTTTGTTCGAGTTCGTTGGAACTCCCGTAGTGACCCAGAGTCTAACTGGGAACGAGAAGACCAGATGAAACACAAGTATCCCCAGTTGTTTGAGAACAGCGAAACCACTGTTGAGGCTGAAGCTACTGCGGAATTTCGGGACGAAATTCCAAACCAACGGGGGAAGGATGTGACACCCCAGGAAAACCATGCAACTTAACTAGCTTCCTCAGTGAGTACGTGCTAAATTTCGGGACGAAATTTCTTTCAACTTGGTGATAATGTGACAACTCGGGGATAATGTGACAACTCGTATTTCAAACCCTTCGTTGCACTTCGATATAACTCGACTTAACAATATATGATTACATGTTATGTGGTTTTAAAATGGAATGGTTGTTATGTTATATGATTATGTGTGTGATGTATGTATATGTTGTAGCCGCACAACACCCGTTCAATCACATAAGCCCTCTTGGGGCGCACAACTTGTACTCGAATCAAAAACGGCAGCCCATGTTAGGGTTTGGCCCACCCCCCTTCTCCTCTTATATGCTCTCATGAACCCAATAGTGGGGTTTGTTTTCTCATAATTTGCAAACACTTATCACACACAAAACCCTAAGCTCCCTCTCTCCTCTTGGAAAGCAGACGGCAGCCACCCCCCACACTCAAAGCCCTTCCCATCGATCCAATCAACTCATTCGAACATCACGGTTAGTGCTTCACTATTAATTGTTTGATAGATGATGTTGTGGTTGCTATGATCGTATGTGATGGCTAGGGTTGTTCTTGTTAGAAGATTTAAGTAATAAGAATCCAGAATATGTGTAAGATTAGTGTGATGTTTGATATGATCTTGGTGTTGCGATGATACTTAATTAAATAGAGATGCATGATAGGTTGTTTTGATTGTCCGTAAAACCGAATCAGATGGTAGTTGGGATATGAATAAATGATTCGGTTGATGTATGATTAGTGGTATTCATGATTTAATCATTTGTTGGTGTTCAAGTGAATCTAAGAAAGTTAAACCGTTTGATCTGTATGTTTATGATTAAGTGATAATTAGTGTTCAAAAGAATTAATTAAAAACCCTTGGTTTGATCGATCAATATAAAGGTTGGAAACTGTTAGAATTAGTCTTGAAAAATAAATGGAAACAAGGTAACTGATCGCATGATTTTAGGAATTTTATAACTGATTGCACAAGCCCTCTCGGTCGCACAAGATCAGGTCACACAAGACCTGATCTGATCACACAAGGTACATCGCACAAGATGGGGTACAATCACATAAAGCACAGTGTACAACTAGGATATGCATGATCGCACAAGACTTGTGGATCGCACAAGACAGTGCCGATCGCACAAGGCTTGGGTCACACACAAACTACTTGAACTGCATTACTGTTGGGCCTCAAAGCCCAAGCTCAATCGCACAAGCTTTGTCCAGTCACACAAGCTGAACTGGACCGCACAAGTTGATCTCTGTTTATTTGTTTGGGCTGTGAATGCATGTTGGGCTTCTTAAATGTTGGGCCGGGTTTATGTTGGACCGCACAACATGTTGTGGGTCGCACAAGGCTGTGCTGAACGCACAACATGTTGGGCCGGGTAATATTGGGCTTCAATGGGTAAATCGCACAAGTTTGAATATGTTGTGTACTTGTCTGTTAACCTGATGAATGAGAGCTTAAGTGTATGCCATGATCATTACGTGTTCGAAACCTGTTATTTTACTGTGTAACCTATGTGCACTACTTGAACCTAGACCTGACTTGTATGGTAACCATGTTAGGACGTGGTTAGCCTCAACCAGCTCGATTGACCTTTTGTTTATCTGCCGAGCAAACCAAGGTGAGTTCACACACTTTATAAGGCATGGGATTCTTGGTGGTGGGGAATGGGTTAAAGAATTAAAACGGAACCTACATATCCTCCTTGGGTATGATATGTACGGCCATCCTCCATGGGTAGGATGCAAATATTAATCCTGCGTATTCTCCTTGGGTAGAATACGTACGTTCTTCCTCCTTAGGTAGGACAACAACCTTAAACTACTAGCTAAAACTCTATCACGTAAGTCCCTCATTTTATATCGACTTAATCGCCGAGGCCAATGGCGAGCGGGTTATTAGTTAATAGCGCTATTAGGGTTGACAAACCTCACACCGTGTCGTTCGAACGGGCGTGTACTAATGGATCATGGCAAACTGTCAATGATGATAGACATTGACGTAGGGCACAACTATTGTTCGTCAGTTGTCGATATGGTAGCGCTCTAGTGGTTCACATGGGGAAGCTGTCACACCCCGACTGCGTAAAAGAACAAATTGCGGCGGAATCGTCGGGGAGTGTTGTAACAGAATCATTGTTTCAAAACACACGGAAGTTTGAAGTTTCGTTTTATTAAACATTAAATATTTACATCGTCTGGAAAATTTAAATAAACAAGTTAAACATAGTCTATCATTGTTATTAAGTCACTAAGGCCTCGTCCAGTCCTATGTGAGCATGCATCCTAGCAATCAACATCATTCAACAACACCTGAAACATATGTAAAAACAAAGTCAGCAAAGAAATGCTGGCGAGTACATAGGTTTTTGAGAGTGTCGGATTCATGGCTAGTTTATATGTTGCAATACTTAATTAAAAAGCTTGTTTTGAAAAGTGTAGTATTGTGACATAATTAACCAACTCAAATCAAGTTGGTTATAATTTATAAAATCTTGTAGCCATGATTCTTAACCCAAAACATTTATTTATTTAAATCAAATTGTAAAACATCTCGTAAAAACTTGTTAATAAAACTCGTTAATAAATCTCGTTAATAAAACTCGTTAATAAAACTCGTTAATAAATCTCGTTAATAAATATCGTTAATAAAACTCGTTAATAAATCTCGTTAATAAAACTCGTTAATAAATCTCGTATAGTTTATATTATTTCGAAAACCTCGTTTGTGTGACATCGTTTCAAAATCGTTTACCCAAGTGAACTAAATAACGCCACGGTAAGTAATACGATGAGAACACTTATATATAGGAAGTACCAGCGGCGTATCCCCCATGCTTTCATCACATTACGCCCGTCCCGTTATCTAAATACTATCCAAAAACCAATCGTTTACCCAAATCGTTTAATTCGTTGAAAATCGCTTTAATCGTTTAAATCATTCTCGTTTTAAATTGTGAAAACTACTTTTGATTGTCTCGCTAATAACATCCAAACCTTCGCAACTCGCCTATCGCTTCTCACATTAATAAACCACCAAAGGGTAAATTAACAATCACAGATTCAGTCGTTACCCACCTAACCCACACATAACCATGGGCGCAGTCTGATAACGGGATTTGTCAGATCCTATGGTACCATAACCTAATACTGGTCGGTTCGGCCAAAACTAATGGATATTATTCGTTATGTAAATACAACCAACAAGTTTGTTCACTTAATCGAAATCGTTATTAAATTAATATAAACCATTTTAATCGTTTTTGAAACCATTGTTATAATATCGAAAATCGTTTTGAAAACCATCGTTAAAACCTCGAAAACATTTAGCACATATGAATCACCACAAAACAATTGAAAACAGTAAAATAGGGGAACTATGTACTCACCTGAGAGAATTTTTTCTGACAAAATAAAAAAATGCCATATATGATTGGTCATATAATCGGGGTTACATAGATGCCTTTTAGCGAATTGTTCTCCATTTCTAAGTTCATAGCCTTCGCCATAGCTTCATCGATGTTACCTACCAAATAAAAGGCCTGTTCGGGAAGACCATCTAATTCTCCGGAAAGGATTAATTGAAAGCCTCTAATTGTTTCTGCTAAACCAACATATTTTCCCGGAGAACCCGTAAATACTTCTGCTACGAAAAAAGGTTGTGATAAGAAACGCTTAATTTTTCACGCTCTTGCTACAGTTAAACGATCTTCTTCGGATAATTCATCTAATCCAAGAATAGCTATAATATCTTGAAGTTCTTTGTAACGTTGTAAAGTTTGCTTAACCTGTTGTGCAGTTTCATAACTTGAACAACAACCAAGCAAAGCTAGAGGGAGCACGGAATTAATCGACAACCTAATAACTATATAAATAAACCGGACCTAAGTCAGAAGATCGGATATGATGAGGTTTTGTAAACCAAATGAGTATTGGAACTCATATGACATGGTTTAACAAAGTCTACATTCTAAATCGAAACCTAACCTAAGTGCTTTCGACCCATTGTGACCCATTAAGGTAGCTTACGCTACGTTAATGTGTCGTTCGCGCAAAAGCTCGTTCGAGACGTCTAACTAGTCCTATGACAAGTATTATATGCCTAAACATGAATTAATATGTTGCATAATCAATTAAGTGACAAAAGTTTGTGTTACATATGCTTAGTTATCAATTATGCATGAAAAGGGTATTTTGGTCATTTACCCAAGGCATACAAACTTCCTATCATACAACTAATTAAACCTAAGTGACCATAAGGTATAACCTCAGAAGGTTATTCCCTATGCAACTATGGTCACTAAACATGTTTGGTCGGATCCTAATGATCGACCAAACGGGTCGTGTTCGAAAGTCTAAGTGGGTGTTTAGTCCGCTTGACTTACGACTCTACACAAGCACTAAACTAAAAGTGACGAGTTAAACATGTTAAAACATGTTTAACGAATTTAGAAAACAGATTTGGTATCAAAACAAATGGTTTTGATACCCAGAAGTAGTTTGGTTACAAAATATGCGAGAATGCGCATTTTGGCCGAAACTACGACTCGTCACTGAGCCTAGATAACGTGGTAATCAGTAGGTATAGTCACTAGGGACTATAACCATCGTGATTACGCTCACGTTATGAAGTTCAAACGAACTTCGCATTGACCATAAACTGGTCAATGCAGAAAGTCAAACGCAGTTTGAGTTTTGTGATAAAAACGAATAAAAGAACGAAGGAGTACTTACAAAGGGTCCCCGCAAGCTTTGATCCGATTTACCCTCAGGTATGAAGCATAAACTCCAACTTAGAGGGCCAAAATCAGATCAATGTGGGTTTGAGCAAATGAAGTGGGGGGGGGGTATTTATAGGAAAACTAGAACTGTTAGGATCGTTTATCGGGAAACGTGCTTCGATCTAGGCCGTCCACTTGGGCCCATTGTTTCCTAATATCATTGGAGTCCCTGGTATGGCCCATAGACTTCAAAATACCATTTGCAAGTGCTGGATCAAGCTGGAACAGGCTGTAAACAGCTGGAAACTGGTTTTTGCACATCTGATACATTCACACGGGCCGCTTAAGAGTAAGGGGGGTCCTTACGCGGGCCGCCTGACATCCACAGATCAGCAAACAGTTTTAGAATGTTCAGTTTCAGTCCCTACATGTGTTTAAGCCTCATTTTGACACGTTTAAGGCCCGTTAAACCATTTTTAAGGCTCTACAATGATGCCTAAGTATGAGGGACATGAAACATGCTCAAAAATATCTCGGATGTCGTACGATCGCGTTATTCGCTTAATTACGACGGAAGTCGCAACGAACGCAAAAACGATCCAAATTAAGCGACGAATGGAATTTTCTTATGCCAAACACTAAAATAAAATATTTTAATGCTTACATAAATTTTTGGATGTCCGGATATATTCAAAACGTAAGATGTGGGCGAAAATGCAAACTTATGCACTTTTTGACGCTTTTAGTCCCTGAATGACCAATAAAGTTTGTTTTAGCATACCGAACCCCTCAAAGCCTATTTCTAAGCTATGTAAAGGATATTTAGGGTATGTTTAACTTATGATCAAGTTCCGGAATGTCCGTTACTATACAAATCGATATAGTTCCACAGTTTGACACAACTAGTCCCTATGGTCGAACAAATTTGATTTCGACACACCAAACCCTCCAAAACTTATTTTTAAGTTATGTAAAGGTTATTTAAGGTATGTTAAGCCTATGTCACTATTACGGAGTGTTCGTCGCATTAAACTAATTACGTTTACGTATCAGTTCGCGTATAACTTTCCAGAAAGCGATTTTGAGCTCGAAATCGAACAAGAATTTATATGTGCGAATGATACACATATTTATACATATCCCAAGTATGAAACACAACACTTCATTGATTTGGTATTTATTCGATGGCCGTGGAGGCACAGATGTCACAGAAGCCCCCACTGGTTATGGTATGGGAAAGAAGGAATTGGTAAAACATACTTTTCAACTATGGGGTAACCCCCACGGCAAGTAAGCCAGCTAAAGAAAAACTATGTTTTTGAAACAACTTAAAAACGAACACCCAACTGTGAACTCGCTCAACTTTGTTCTTGACTCGTTGTTACATGCCTTGCAGGCCTTTAGGTGCATATCAATGGAACTTGCTGTCTGGGAAACTGGAGTGGTCATGGGTCGAAATACATGGAAACACAATACAAGACTAATGGCTTTTTACATGTGTTTTATAAACACTTAACGAATGATTTATGCTTCCACTGTAAACTGTGAATTATTGTAACGTTGTAACACTCATTGTTAATCAATGAAAGTTTTCTTTACATTTACCTATGAGTTCAATGTGATTGGTGGCTAAGATCCTGGTATGTCACACGCCCTGCGGTGTTTACGCGAGTGGTATTTTGGGGGTGTGACAACTTAGGGATCCAAATTCGGTCCAGATAGTGGAATATCCCATTCGACTTATTCACAAGCTAGGCACCATCGTGATAGATCATTTCCTTCTTCAAAGTGCGCTCATTAAAACAAGCATGCTGGGCTTCGTGGATGAGGGTTTCGAGATGATGTTGGGCTGGAACATTACGAGCGTTATGCAAATAGCTTCTTCGGCTTAGAGCATCGGCAACGACATTTGCTTTGCCTGGGTGATAACGAATGTCACAGTCGTAATCATTAAGAAGTTCTACCCATCGGCGTTGACGCATATTAAGTTCCTTCTGGTCAAAGATATGTTGTAGGCTCCTATGATCGGTGAAGGTCGTACACTTGGTACCATACAGGTAGTGTCGCCAAATCTTTAACACAAAAAGAACTGCGCCTAGCTCGAGGTCATGGGTTGTATAGTTCTTCTCGTGGATCTTGAGCTGCCGAGATGCGTAAGCGATAACCTTGTCTCGTTGCATGAGAACACAACCAAGACCAAGGTTCGAGGCATCACAATAGACGATAAAGTCGTCGTTTCCGTCGGGTAAAGTGAGGACAGGAGCATTGCAAAGCATGTGCTAGAGGGTTTGGAAAGCAGACTCTTGTTCAGTTCCCCAAACAAAAGGCTTGTCTTTATGCGTGAGAGCGGTAAGCGGCACAGCGATTTTTGAGAACCCTTCGATAAATCGACGATAATAGCCCGCTAGTCCGAGAAAAGAACGGACTTCAGGCGGGTTCTTCGGCATAACCCAACTCTTAACTGCTTCAATCTTCGCGGGATCGACGTGAATACCTTGACTATTGACAATGTGACCGAGGAATTGAACCTCCTCTAGCCAAAATTCGCACTTGGAGAACTTGGCATAGAGTCGATTCCCTTGGAGTAGCTCGAGAACCAAACGTAGATGTTGCGCGTGTTCAGCTTTCGACTTTGAATAGATCAGGATATCATCAATGAACACGATGACGAAGCGGTCAAGAAATGGTTTACACACCCGATTCATCAGATCCATTAAAACCACGGGTGCGTTGGTTAAACCAATAGGCATAGCAATGAATTCGTAATGGCCGTATCGAGTGCGAAAAGCGGTTTTGGGTATATCCTCCTCTTGAATGCGTAGTTGGTGATAGCCTGAGCGTAGATCGATCTTCGAGAAACACGTAGCACCTTGTTGCTGGTCAAACAAATCATCGATGAGAGGCAGAGGATATCGATTCTTGATGGTCAGCTTATTCAATTCCTGATAGTCGATGCACATCCGGAACGACCCATCCGTCTTTTTGACGAAAAGGACTGGTGCGCCCCAAGGAGAGGTGCTAGGGCGAATAAACCCTTTCTCAAGCAATTCCTGGAGCTGGCTTGAAAGTTTACGCATTTCGGACGGGGCAAGTCGGTAAGGAGCTCTAGCAATAGGGTTTGCTCCAGGAATGAGGTCGATACGAAAGTCGATATCACGACTTGGCGGTAACCCGGGTAGATCATCAGGAAACACATTCGGAAATTAACACACAACGGGGACATCGATTACACCCGGACTTCCTTTCTTTTCCTCCTCCGCTACTACAATGTTAGCCAAGAAAGCTCTGTATTCTTTGCGGAGATACTTGCTAGCTTGGACACATGACATGAGCTTAAGACCTTTCAAAGCAGTTTCGCCATAAACACACAATAAATCACCATTCGTGAGCGAGAATCG
Source organism: Helianthus tuberosus (assembly GCA_030545235.1). Lineage (NCBI taxonomy): Eukaryota > Viridiplantae > Streptophyta > Magnoliopsida > Asterales > Asteraceae > Helianthus > Helianthus tuberosus. Next base: position 164,934,376 of record CM060400.1, on the reverse strand, counting down.
AATCATGTTATCGAAGCACACAACTTTAGCATGGTTTTCACGAAGAAAGTCCATGCCTGCTATGATGTCAAAACTTCAAAGTTGCATCGGAATAAGGTCAATCGGAAAGATGTGATTGTTGAGTTCAAGAGTAAAATCACGAAGAATAGAATTGACAGCGACAGTTCTTGTAAGAACTCTCGCTAAAATTATTATTTCTTATTTTATTTTGCACAATAGGAAACCCTAATTGAGACCCCCAATAAATATTGCACAAACCCTAAAATTTTCAGAACAATCAGAACTAGGATCAGGGCCCCTAAATCTCAGGGGGGGGGGGTATTCCCCCATTGGCGATTATCATCACAGTTTGCTGTATAAATCGAATTTCGTCGAGATTTTGACTCACCCAGGCTAGTTGGAAATGTGGCTACCCTACCCTAGAACTGCACCCCTCGCGCCACACGACAGGCCCTCGCGCCACGCAAGGAGCTCGATTTTTCTCTAAAATCGATTTAAGGTCAGGATATCATCAATTAAAGGTATAGGAAGAGGACATTTCTAAGACCGCATTCAGAACAAGGTATGGCCATTATGAATTTACTGTCATGCCATTTGGTTTAACCAATGCCCCAGCCGCATTTATGGACATGATGAACCGAATATGTAAGCCATATTTGGATAAATTCATAATCGTCTTCATAGATGATATTCTAATTTACTCTAAGAGTAAAGAGGATCATGCAAAGCATTTGCACGCACTTTTAAGTCTATTAAGAAAAGAAAAGCTTTATGCTAAATTTTCAAAATGCGAATTTTGGCTAGAACAGGTACAATTTCTTGGACATTTAGTAAACCATGAAGGAATTCATGTGGATCCAACAAAAATCGAGGCGATTACTAAATGGAAAACCCCTGAGTCACCAACCGACGTTAGAAGTTTCCTAGGATTGGCCGGTTATTATAGAAGATTTATTCGAGATTTTACTAGAATAGCCATTCCTTTAACTAAGTTAACCTGTAAATCCATTAAGTTTGAATGGGGACCAAAACAAGAAGAAGCATTTAGAATTCTTAAGCAAAGATTAACTAATACACCCATACTAGCGTTACCAGAAGGAACTGAAGACTTTGTAGTCTATTGTGACGCTTCTAAGTTAGGTTATGGATGTGTATTAATGCAACGCCAAAAGGTTATAGCTTACGCATCTAGACAACTTAAGAATCATGAAGAGAATTATTCAACCCATGATCTAGAGTTAGGAGCTATAATTTTTGCCCTTAAGATTTGGAGACATTACCTTTATGGTAGTAAGTTTACCTTATTCACTGATCATAAGAGTTTAAGGTATGTTTCCGGGCAAAAGGAATTGAATATGAGACAAAGACGCTGGATGGAGATGCTTAGTGATTATGATTGTGATATCCAGTATCATGAAGGAAAAGCAAATGTAGTGGTAGATGCTTTAAGTCGAAAGTATCATGAAAAGCCAAAAAGGGTACGTTCTCTTAAATTAAATCTACAAGTAGATTTAAATGATCAGATAAGAGAAGCACAAGAATCAGTAATCAAGGAGGATGCTGAAAAATTAAAAGGTATGATTAAGGAATTAGAACAAGGAACAGATGGAATTGGAGATTCCAAAAAAAGAGAATGTGGATACCTAAATTAGGGAACCTACGACATCGTATATTAGAAGAAGCCCACAAGTCTAAGTATACGATGCACCCAGGAAACGATAAAATGTACCAGGATTTAAGGAAAAATTTCTGGTGGATAGGAATGAAGAAAGACATAGCAGCCTATGTTTCTAAATGATTAACTTGTTCACAAGTTAAAGCTGAACACCAGAAACCCTCAGGTTTGTTACAGCAATTAGAAATGCCAGTGTGGAAATGGGAATTAATAACAATGGATTTTGTTACTAAATTACCCAAAACAAGGAAAGGTAATGATACATTATGGGTGATTGTAGATAGACTAACTAAGTCAGCCCATTTCCTACCAATGAAAGAGACTTTCAGTATGGAACAGGTCGCTAAATTGTATGTAAATGAAATTGTTTCATTACATGGAATTCCTTTATCAATTGTTTCTGATAGAGATAGCCGCTTTACCTCTCATTTTTGGTCAAGTTTCCAAAAATCCATGGGAACTAAGTTAAATCTGAGCACAACTTATCATCCTCAAACAGGCGGACAAAGCGAAAGAACAATTCAGACTATGGAGGACATGCTTAGAGCTTGTGTAATCGATTTCGGAGGTAATTGAGACGATCACTTACCTTTAATAGAATTTTCTTATAATAATAGTTACCACACAAGTATCAATGCTGCACCATTCGAAGCACTTTATGGACGAAAGTGTCGAACCCCAGTTTGTTGGGCAGAAATTGGGGAGAAGCAACTATATGGACCTGAGATAGTGCAAGAAACAACTGACAAGATCATTCAAGTCAAGGAACGACTGAAAGCAGCACGTGATCGACAGAAAAGCTATGCTGATAACAGACGACAACCATTAGAATTTCAAATAGGAGATAAAGTCTTGTTAAAAGTCTCTCCTTGGAAAGGAGTAGTAAGATTCACCAAAAGAGGAAAGCTAAGTCCCAGGTATATTGGACCTTTTGAAATTATTAGAAGAATAGGACTTATAGCCTATCAGCTACAACTGTCAGAGGAAATGGCAGGAATACATGATATATTTCATGTATCTAATCTGAAGAAGTGTTTAGCCGATGAATCGCTAATGATACCTCTCAAGGATATAGAGGTAAATGAACAACTCAAGTTTGTAGAAAGGCCTCTACAGATCAAAGACAGGAAAGTCAAGAATCTCAAACATAAGAGATTAGTTCTGGTCAAAGTGAAGTGGGACTCCAAAAGAGGACCTGAGTATACATGTGAGCTTGAATCTGAAATGCAAAGGAAATATCCACACTTGTTCTAGTAGATCTCGAGGACGAGCTTTAAAACAAGGTGGGAAGGATGTAACAATCCTCAATAAACCGACACCCTCATAATTTTTCTGACACGCTAATATATTTTAAAATATTCCAAAATGTCCAAAAATACACCCCATACGCGAATACGGGCCTCAATTATAGCAAATAGTATTAAAAATAAATAAAAATTGAAAACTTAAGCTAAGGCGGGCCGCGTTGGACCCCACCCCAACCTTATCCGGGCGGTATGAAGGTGTAGATCTGATTTCGTTTGATTTCTTAAGTTCAGGCGGGCCGCGTAAGACCCCCATTAGTTTACGCAGGCCGCGTAAGATCATAAAGGTGGCGCAGCCCGGTGATGACACGTGTCATCATCGTGGCAAGGCTAGATCATGACCGGGACAAGCTATACGTTTGACCGGGGTTGACGCGGGCTGCGTAACCCCTGTCTGTGTTTTACACGGGCCGTGTGAGGACCAGTTTCAGCAACTATATAAGCAGGCTATCGGGTTTCATTCAGAATCGTTCATTTCTTTCTTTCTTAAGCAAATTTCTGAGTAGTAGAAGTAATACTCGGGTATTATACCCCCCTAATTAGTGAAGTTCTGCTCCGTTGTAAGTATTATAACCCCTGGATACGTATTAGATACGCTGCCCGATTGATCTAGGGTTCCGTAATGGCTGTCGTGGTTCTGCCCGACGTAGTCATTGGAATGCCGTCTCGGGGAGGGTATTGCTAATGTTAAAATGGGTTATTAATACTAACACGTGTACATTTGTGTAAATTTTAGATTATCACCCAGAAACCCTTACGGAAAACCTAAGACAGCAATGTGCGTTGATCCACTTTTTGTAGACCTTTTGTCAACTGTTTTACAAAACCTTAAATACTTTTCCATGTGAATAACAGTTATTGAGTATTTGTAAGAATACAATTATGATGAGTATGTTGGGGTTTTATATACAAAATTTGTTACCACCTGGTCAAGGAGTAACATGTCCACAAGTCGGGTTTGACACTACCATGGATGTTAATTGATATGTCTTGTAAACAAATATAATTGCGGGATCGCCATCAATACTGTACACTAGGACTTTTTATTTAAACTTGATTAAGCTGCGATTCACTCACCAGTATTTCCCACTGACATATGTTTTTAAAACGCGTTTCAGGTAACAAAATGTGAAACCCAAATAGAAGCCAGCTGGACAGCACTGAAGGATTGGAAAAGTGGCAATAAAGTTACCTAAAAATAAAATAGACGTTTTTAATAAATAAATAGGATTTATTCCTATGAAAAAGCATGTACTATGAACTTGGTTTTTAACCCATTTGTTTAATGTTATGAAAAATGTGGTATTTTACTCTGATAAACATTTCCTAACTACGGTCTTGATGAAAAAATTCCGCTGCCAAATTAGACAATAACGCGATACCACCGAAACTGGCTTGCAGCCGCCCGTTCCCAGGGAACCTGGGATCGGGGGTTGCGACAGTAGGTGGTATCAGAGCTAAGCCACTGATTCAGCCACAGAGGTGTTCTGCTGGCATCAAAATGAAAAGTGTTAGGAAATAAATTACGGAAATACGTGCATAACTGTATTTATTTGTTATGTGTTATTTGACTATCTGTTAGTTTACAGTATGAGCGACCAAGGACCATCTGACGCGTACCGTCAATTGTATGGTTCGCCTAGAAGCGAAGGCACATCCTCTTCTTAGCCTGCCCTCTCAGGGTACTCTGCTGATACGGAAGAAGGAATCTTTGTGTTTAAGGCTCAGTCAGAAGAGCCATTTCCTCAGAAAAAGAGGGGATGGTTCAGTCGAGGGGCACACGAGCGTAGGAAGCGTATGAAAAAGTTACAAGATCAGAGGGTATTAGCCGCAGCCAAGAGAGAGACAGATGCCTATGCCCAGGATATGATAAATAGGGGTATAGCCAACATCCACATACTAGCAACCACTGCAGCTGACCCAAATTTGGAGCAAATAATAGCACCCCAACCACAGCTACCAATCCCAGACCAACCCATGGAGATAGAAAACCCTGAAAACCAATTGGAGATGCATGATTTCAATCCGGAAGAAATCATTAGGGTACCAGCACCAAACCCCCTAAACCCAAATTACGACCCCTGGTGGGATGACAATAGGGACTTTGTGCAACGTTACCCAATACATGAAGACACACCCATGCAAAACATAGGAGCCTATCCAGGTATGGACCCTTTAGATCCCTATTACCATGATGACTACATTAGGGAGATCTTAGAAGATCCTTATCGATTTCAGGCACTTTCACCCCCATATCAGGAACCCGCACCCTAGATTCCGAACCCAGTCCTAGAACATGCACCCCCAATGAGTGCAGAAAACGTACAAGAACTTAGGACTTTTGGAGAGGAAATTTTAGAGAGCAGTGAGAGAATGCGACAGGTGGGAGAGCGACTCGTATGGAAATACGATGAGCGCAATATGGATTTTTGGATGAATCCATATCCGTTGATGTGATGGAGGAGATGGTACTAGTAATAATAATATAATACTAAAAATAAAATAAAATATGTGTGTACGGATGCCTATTACTATTAGTGTAATTCTATTTCAGTTGGTATTGTAATTTTTATTTCAGTACTAGTGTGTAATAGATGCATAATAGATGAATAGAGTAAAAGTCGCAATGATCGACGCTTTTGGCAAAAATGCGTGTCATGTGATTGACTATATTAAATATTATTTTGTGACATTAATACGTGATTTTTTTTTTAAATTCAGATGGCCGATGAAGGAAATCAAGGAAATCTGAATAATGATAACCAGAGTAACATTAACGTGGTTAATGAGAATCCAAGCATCAATAACAATGGAAACCAAATGGATAATAGTGTCGTTCAACATATAGTGGCACAAGGAATCATAGATGCAATGCCATTTATTATTCAAACGATTCAAGAAGCGAATAATAAAAGTAAACATAGCAGTAAGCGACCAATTGAACCAGAACACAACATGAACAATGGACCCGTACTTCAAGTGCCCATTCCCAAAAGAAGAAGAACCGTGTCTTACGGTTGTTCTTACAAGGAATTCTGGTCCTGCAAACCAATAGAATTCTCGTAAATGAATGACCCATTGCAGCTCTACGCTGGATAGAGAAGACTGAGGCTGTTTTAAAAATAAGCAAGTGTGCTGAAGAAGACAAAATAATGTTTGCTTCTAATCTGTTTAAAAACTCAGCCTTAGAATGGTGGAACACTATCCTCCAATCAAGAGGAAGTGATAGGGTTTACAACATGGAATGGGAAGAATTTAAGAATATGGTAGAAAGGAAATTCTACCCTCCTAATGAAAAGGAACAGATAGCTAATAAGTTCCTAAACTTAAGAATGACCGGAGTAGATAGTAAGGGTTATACTACTACATTCTTTGAATATGCTAGAATAGTACCAACCCTTGCATCACCTGAACCAGTGTTAATCTCACGTTATATCTGGGGATTAATCGGAGAGATTAGACACGTAGTCAAGGAAGCTAGACCTCAAACTATAGAAGAAATTGTAGAACTAGCAAATACCTTGACAGATGAATTAATCCGTACCAGAGAAGAAGAACAGAGGAGAAACCTAACCCAAAGGCTTACTCAAGAATTCCGTTCTGGGAATTACAACCGTAGGAATATGGGTTCTACCTCTGCACCTTTCTGCAAGGTTTGCAAGAAAAAGCATTCGGGAAAATGCTCTACTCTTTGCAATTTCTGCAAGATGCTAGGACACAAAGAAGAAGATTGCAGGAGAAAATCCAGTAATGGACTATGATATAACTGTGGAGAAAAAGGCCATATTAAGACAAACTGGCCGAAATTGGCTCCAGCTGTGAATAACAGGAACACTAAAAATGCTAGAGCATTCGTTCTGACTGCAGATGAAGCCAAGATGATTCCAGACGTGATAGATGGTATGTTTTTAGTTAATGATGTATTTGCTAAGGTATTATTTGACTCTGGTGCAAACCAAAGTTTTATTAATACTTCATTTTGCAAACTGCTAAACCATTCATTAACTAAACTACCACAAGAATGTCTAGTAGAGACAGCTAATGGAGAAACTGTTAGGATTTCTGAAATCTTGCAGGGAGCAAGAATAGAAATTTTAAATCAAAAGTTTATGGCAAACCTTTATCCCATGAATCCGACGGGATTTGATGTTGTATTAGGAATGGATTGGTTAATAGCCAATAAAGCCGGTATTTTATGTGATCAAAAGTCAATTCAAGTAAATTCACCAAAAGATAAAACGATCACAATAAAAGGAGATAAGCCCTTTAGATCCACAAAATTCATCTCTGTGATGAAAACTGCAAGTTATATAAGAAAAGGTTCTATAGTGTATTTGATTTCTATAATCACTAACACTAAAGGAAAAGAACTAGAAGACATTCCAGTAGTGTCCCAGTTTTCAGATGTCTTTCCAGAAGAATTACCAGGACTACCACCGGATAGAGAAGTTGAATTCAGAATTCACCTACTACCAGGAACGACACCAATTGCCAAAGCACCTTATCGTTTGGCACCCACAGAAATGCATGAATTGAAGAAACAATTAGATGAATTGTTGGAAAAAGAATTCATACAACCAAGTTCGTCGCCATGGGGAGCGCCGATACTGTTTGTTAAAAAGAAGGACGGATCAATGCGTATGTGCATTGACTGCCATGAATTGAACAAAGTCATGATTAAGAATCGGTACCCATTACTGAGAATCGATGATATGTTCGACCAACTGTAAGGAGCTCGATTTTTCTCTAAAATCGATTTAAGGTCAGGATATCATCAATTAAAGGTACAGGAAGAGGACATTTCTAAGACCGCATTCAGAACAAGGTATGGCCATTATGAATTTACTGTCATGCCATTTGGTTTAACCAATGCCCCAGCCGCATTTATGGACATGATGAACCGAATATGTAAGCCATATTTGGATAAATTCATAATCGTCTTCATAGATGATATTCTAATTTACTCTAAGAGTAAAGAGGATCATGCAAAGCATTTGCACGCACTTTTAAGTCTATTAAGAAAAGAAAAGCTTTATGCTAAATTTTCAAAATGCGAATTTTGGCTAGAACAGGTACAATTTCTTCGACATTTAGTAAACCATGAAGGAATTCATGTGGATCCAACAAAAATCGAGGCGATTACTTAATGGAAAACCCCTGAGTCACCTACCGAGGTTAGAAGTTTCCTAGGATTGGCCGGTTATTATAGAAGATTTATTCGAGATTTTTCTAGAATAGCCATTCCTTTAACTAAGTTAACCTGTAAATCCATTAAGTTTGAATGGGGACCAAAACAAGAAGAAGCATTTAGAATTCTTAAGCAAAGATTAACTAATACACCCATACTAGCGTTACCAGAAGGAACTGAAGACTTTGTAGTCTATTGTGACGCTTCTAAGTTAGGTTATGGATGTGTATTAATGCAACGCCAAAAGGTTATAGCTTACGCATCTAGACAACTTAAGAATCATGAAAAGAATTATTCAACCCATGATCTAGAGTTAGGAGTTATAATTTTTGCCCTTAAGATTTGGAGACATTACCTTTATGGTAGTAAGTTTACCATATTCATTGATCATAAGAGTTTAAGGTATGTTTTCGGGCAAAAGGAATTGAATATGAGACAAAGACGCTGGATGGAGATGCTTAGTGATTATGATTGTGATATCCAGTATCATGAAGGAAAAGCAAATGTAGTGGCAGATGCTTTAAGTCGAAAGTATCATGAAAAGCCAAAAAGGGTACGTTCTCTTAAATTAAATCTACAAGTAGATTTAAATGACCAGATAAGAGAAGCACAAGAATCAGTAATCAAGGAGGATGCTGAAAAATTAAAAGGTATGATTAAGGAATTAGAACAAGGAACAGATGGAATTTGGAGATTCCATAAAAAGAGAATGTGGATACCTAAATTAGGGAACCTACGTCATAGTATATTAGAAGAAGCCCATAAGTCTAAGTATACGATGCACCCAGGAAATGATAAAATTTACCAGGATTTAAGGAAAACTTTCTGGTGGATAGGAATGAAGAAAGACATAGCAGCCTATGTTTCTAAATGTTTAACTTGTTCACAAGTTAAAGCTGAACACCAGAAACCCTCAGGTTTGTTACAGCAATTAGAAATGCCAGTGTGGAAATGGGAATTAATAACAATGGATTTTGTTACTAAATTACCCAAAACAAGGAAAGGTAATGATACAATCTGGGTGATTGTAGATAGGCTAACTAAGTCAGCCCATTTCCTACCAATGAAAGAGACTTTCGGTATGGAACAACTCGCTAAATTGTATGTAAATGAAATTGTTTCATTACATGGAATTCCTTTATCAATTGTTTCTGATAGAGATAGCCGCTTTACCTCTCATTTTTGGTCAAGTTTCCAAAAAGCCATGGGAGCTAAGTTAAATCTGAGCACAGCTTGTCATCCTCAAACAGACGGACAAAGCGAAAGAACAATTCAGACTATGGAGAACATGCTTAGAGCTTGTGTAATCGATTTCGGAGGTAATTGGCATGATCACTTACCTTTAATAGAATTTTCTTATAATAATAGTTACCACACAAGTATCAATGCTGCACCATTCGAAGTACTTTATGGACGAAAGTGCCGAACCCCAGTCTGTTGGGCAGAAATTGGGGAGAAGCAACTATCTGGACCTAAGATAGTGCAAGAAACAACTGACAAGATCATTCAAGTCAAGGAACGACTGAAAGCAGCACGTGATCGACAGAAAAGCTATGCTGATAACAAACGAAAACCATTAGAATTACAAATAGGAGATAAAGTCTTGTTAAAAGTCTCTCATTGGAAAAGAGTAGTAAGATTCATCAAAAGAGGAAAGCTAAGTCCCAGGTATATTGGACCTTTTGAAATTATTAGAAGAATAGGACCTGTAGCCTATCAGTTATAACTGCCAGAGGAAATGGCTGGAATACATGATGTATTTCATGTATCTAATCTGAAGAAGTGTTTAGCCGATGAATCGCTAATGATACCTCTCAAGGATATAGAGGTAAATGAACAACTCAAGTTTGTAGAAAGGCCTCTACAGATCAAAGACAGGAAAGTCAAGAATCTCAAACATAAGAGATTAGTTCTGGTCAAAGTGAAGTGGGACTCTAAAAGAGGACCTGAGTATACATGGGAGCTTGAATCTGAAATGCAAATGAAATATCCACACTTGTTCCAGTAGATCTCGAGGACGAGCTCTAAAACAAGGTGGGAAGGATGTAACAATCCTCAATAAACCGACACCCTCATAATTTTTCCGAGACCCTAATATATTTTAAAATATTCCAAAATGTCCCAAAATACACCCCATACGCGAATACGGGCCTCAATTATAGCAAATAGTATTAAAAATAAATAAAAATTGAAACCTTAAGCTAAGGCGGGCCGCGTAGGGCCCCACCCCAACCTTACGTGGGCGGTATGAAGGTGTAGATCTGATTTCGTTTGATTTCTTAAGTTCAAGCGGGCCGCGTAAGACCCCCATTAGTTTACGCGGGCCGCGTAAGATCATAAAGGTGGCGCAGCCCGGTGATGACACGTGTCATCATCGTGGCGAGGCTAGATCATGACCGGGACAAGCTATACGTTTGAACGGGGTTGACGCGGGCCGCGTAACCCCTGTCTGTGTTTTACGCGGGCCGCGTGAGGACCGGTTTCAGCAACTATATAAGCAGGCTATCGGGTTTCATTCAGAATCGTTCATTTCTTTCTTTCTTAAGCAAATTTCTGAGTAGTAGAAGTAATACTCGGATATTATACCCCCTTAATTAGGGAAGTTCTGCTCCGTTGTAAGTATTATAACCCCTGGATACGTATTAGATACGGTGCCCGATTGATCTAGGGTTCCGTAATGGCTGTCGTGGTTCTGCCCGACGTAGTCATTGGAATGCCGTCTCGGGGAGGGTATTGCTAATGTTAAAATGGGTTATTAATACTAACACGTGTACATTTGTGTAAATTTTAGATTATCACCCGGAAACCCTTACGGAAAACTTAAGACAGCAATGTGAGTTGATCCACTTTTTGTAAACCTTTTGTCAATTGTTTTACAAAACCTTAAATACTTTTCCATGCGAATAACAGTTATTGAGTATTTGTAAGAATACAATTATGATGAGTATGTTGGGGTTTTATATACAAATTTTGTTACCACCTGGTCAAGGAGTAACATGTCCACAAGTCGGGTTCGACAGTACCATGGATGTTAATTGATATGTCTTGTAAACAAATATAATTGCGGGATCGCCCTCAATACTGTACACTGGGACTTTTTATTTAAACTTGATTAAGCTGGGATTCACTCACCAGTATTTCCCACTGACATATGTTTTTAAAACACGTTTCAGGTAACAAAATGTGAAAGCCAAATAGAAGCCAGCTGGACAGCACTGAAGGCTTGGAAAAGTGGCAATAAAGTTACCTAAAAATAAAATAGATGTTTTTATTAAATAAATATGATTTATTCCTATGAAAAAGCATGTACTATGAACTTGGGTGTTAACCCATTTGTTTAATGTTATGAAAATGTGGTATTTTACTCTGATAAACATTTCCTAACTACGGTCCTGATGAAAAAATTCCGCTGCCAAATTAGACAATAACGCGATACCACCGAAACTGGCTCGCGGCCGCCCGTTCTCTGGGAACCTTGGATCGGGGGTTGCGACAATATTTTTAAAACATGTTTCAGGTGACATACTGTGAATCATGGAATAGTGCTACGGAGCACTAACAAAGCTTGAAGTGGTGGCTCAGTTAAATCAATAAACATGTTTTTGTAAAACAGGGAATTTCCTCGTGAAATTTCTCCATTGTAAATTACGGGGTTTGTCCCAATTTATGAAATAAAATAATTGGGCATTTTCAAGTTTTAAAAGATCCTGTTAAACTTCCGTTGTCAACTCAATTAATAAATACCACGGGATTTCTGTCCCGTGGCTCCTGAACCGGGTAAAATGGGACGGGGGCGTGACAGAAAAAGGTGGTATCAGAGCCACTGATTTATGCCAATTAAGTATCTAGAAATACTTAATTTTTCTGATTGCCATTCTGTGATTATGTGAAAATTCAATTTACAAAGTTTTAACTTAGAATTTTGTGTGTTTCTTCATATATGCTAACAGCATGAATAAACTATCCGAAGCACTTCAAAACTTTACTACCCATACCACAGATATGGATACCACCGATACCTTCACTGACTACCAGGATGATACTGAAGAGCCAATGATCTTTCAAGCTCAACCTCAGGAGAAACCAAAACCGAAAAAGAGGAGAAGATTCGTAGGCTGGAGGAGTGTGCTTAGGAAGAAACCAGCAACACGGAAAGCTATAAAGTCTGAGGATCCGATGGATAAAGGCAAGGGAATAGAAATCGGGGAAAGTTTCGGGCAAGCCCAGGAAATGCCATCATGGGAAGAGCTGGATCATAAATTGGGACTTAGTGACCTCATCGGACCTGCCGATGAAAACCTCTTCAATTACCCAGTTGAAGCACAACTTCCAGTTAATCTGGAACCTGCTATTCCAGATCCTATTATCCACCCCCAACCTCTGCCAGAAGAGTTAGAAGAATGGTGGACCACTGACTGGCAATTTCAGAACCTCTTAAATAACCCTAATACCTTTTTCCCTCAATTTGACCCTGAACCTCCACTACACCCACCAATGAGCACCGAGAACTTGGTTGAACTTCGCCCACTATGGCGAGGAACTGGTGGACGCAGGAAATAGAATCTGAGATGTGGGGGAGAGGATATCATGGAAATACGACGAGTGGGAACGTCGTTTCTGAGATGCCAGCTGACGGGGATGGTGTGGCTGTGTGGTTGTGGTTGTATAATAACAAAATAATAATAGTAGTAAAAATATAATCCTGTAAAATAACTAAAAATAAAACTTTGTAACATATCTGGTAATGTACGGATGCCTATTAAAATATATAAATATGGAAGTCGAAAAATCGACAATTTTGGCTATACGTGTTGACATGATTGTGTTGACGTGATTATGTGCGATTGTTTATTATGCTTGGTTGTTATTTATTTTGTGCTAATAAGTAATATATTAATTACCAGATGGAACACGCCGGTAATGAACTAGTTAACGAAGTTAACCAATCCGAGCAAAACAATAAGGACCATTTTTTGAATAGACAAGACATAGAAAACATTGTTGCTCAAGGAATAGCCAATGCTATTCCAGCAATCCTTGCTGCTGCCCGAAATCCAGTTGAACCTCAACCAATTATTCCTAGCAAACGTACTCATGAAGAAAACTTCAGTAATAGCGTAAATGGAGGCGGCAAGATTAATAATAATGATAATGATGTAATGCAAGCCCAAATTCTTAAGAGAATGAAAGCTGCAACGTCTGGTTGCACTTACAAGGAATTTCTTGCCTGTAAACCTGTTGAATTTGCAGGCAATGAAGGGGCGACTGCTACATTGCATTGGTTGGAGAAAACCGAGGCAATAATTAAAATAAGTAAATGTGCCGAGGAGGATAAAGTCATGTATGCTTCTAATTTTTTCAAGGAAGAAGCATTAGAATGGTGGAATACGGTATTACAAGCCAAAGGAAGCGACCTGGCTTATGCCATGAGTTGGGAAAAATTTAAACGTCTGGTGGAAAGAAAATTCTGCCCAGAATATGAAAAAGAACAAATGGCGAACAAATTTCTGAGCCACCGAATGGTGGATGTTGACTGCCGAGGGTATACTTCGAAGTTTTTCGAATATGCTCGAATTGTGCCTACTCTGGCTTTGCCTGAACCGGTACTCATTTCTCGCTACATTTGGGGTTTAATTAGCGAGATCCGGGATATTGTCAAAGCTGCGAGACCCCGCACGATCGATGATGCGGTGGAATTAGCCAATACTTTGACTGACGGACTGGTGCGTACACGAGAATAAACTCGAAAGAAGGAAGTGGCCCAAAAGATTACCCAAGGATTCCGTGTGGGTAATAATAGTAATTTCAAGAAAAAAGGCACCGGGCAATCTTCCATTGTTCCATTTTGCAGTACATGTAAAAGAAATCATTTTGGAAGATGCAAAGGGTATTGCAATTTCTGCAAAATTCCAGGGCATCAAGAAGAAGATTGCAGGAGGAAGAAATCAACAATCTGCTTCAACTGTGGAGAAGCTGGACATTTTAGACCAGACTACCCAAAATTGGTCAAACCACCTGACAATAAAGCCAAACCTGCAGAAGGAACTACCAAAAAGAACGCAAGAGCCTTCCAATTGACCACGCAGGAAGCCGAACTGATTCCTGACGTAATAGCTGGTACGTTCCTAGTTCATGACGTTTATGCGAAAGTATTATTCGATTCTGGTGCAAACCAAAGTTTTATCAATACTTCATTCTGTCAAGCTGTTAAGTAACCTTTAACCAAACTTAGGCAGATTTATACAGTAGAAACGGCAGACGGGAATTCGGTTAACATAGATACGGTTTTGCAAAAAGAAAATATAGAACTTTCAGGTCATAAATTTTCTGCAAACCTATTACCCATGAATTTAGCTGGATTCAATGTCGTGTTAGGAATGGATTGGTTAGTAGCCAACCTTGCTCGAATCCTCTGTGATAAGAATTCCATAGAAATTCATGCACCCATAGGAAAAGTAATTATGATTACAGGGGATAAGCCACGTAAACCAATGAAGTTCATTTCGGTAATGAAAGTAGCTAGTTATGAACGAAAGCAAGGAATAGTGTATATGATTTCGGTAATCATTAGCACTAAAGGTAAGGAACTTAAGGAAATTCCAGTAGTATCAGAATACTCGGATGTATTCCCAGAAGAATTACCAGGAGTACTACCAGATAGGGAGGTGGAATTAAGAATTCATTTGATTCCTGGAACTACACCCGTAGCTAAGGCACCCTACCGATTAGCACCCACTGAAATGTTAGAACTGAAAAAGCAATTAGATGAATTGCTCAGTAAAGGATTTATACAACCTAGTTCATCCCCTTGGGGATCACCAGTGTTGTTTGTAAAGAAGAAGGATGGTTTGATGTGAATGTGTAGCGATTATAGGGAATTAAATAAGGTTACAATCAAGAATCGATACCCATTACCTAGGATTGATGATCTTTTTGATCAACTTCAGGGAGCTAGATATTTTTCTAAGATAGATTTACGCTCCGGATATCATCAATTGAAGGTACAAGAAGAAGACATACCTAAAACCGCCTTCAGAACTAGGTATGGTCATTACGAATTTACAGTCATGCCCTTTGGACTAACAAATGCTCCTGCCGCATTTATGGACATGATGAATAGAATCTGTAAACCGTATTTGGATAAATTTGTAATTGTCTTTATCGACGATATACTTATTTATTCCAAAAGTCAGGACGAACATTGTCAACACCTGCATGCACTCTTAACTTTGTTAAGAAAAGAGAAGCTTTATGCCAAATTCTCGAAGTGTGAATTTTGGCTACAGGAGGTGCAATGAATCACGAAGGTATTCACGTAGATCCCTCCAAGATAGAAGCGATCACCAAATGGAAGGTCCCGCAATCAGCTACAGAAGTTAGAAGTTTTCTAGGCTTAGCTGGGTACTATAGGCGCTTCATTAAGGATTTTTCTAAGATAGTTGTGTCATTAACTAAGCTAACCTGTAAAACAGTTAAGTTTGAATGGGTACCTAAGCAAGAAGAGGCTTTTAAGATTTTAAAGCAAAAATTAACAAACACCCCAATTCTTGCCCTACCAGAAGGGACAGAAGATTTTGAAATTTATTGTGATGCTTCTAAGCTAGGATTAGGATGTGTGCTAATGCAACGCAAAAATGTAATTGCATACGCTTCAAGGCAATTGAAAAAGCATGAGGAAAACTATACTACACATGACTTAGAATTAGGGTCGATAATTTTTGCCCTTAAGATTTGGAGACACTATCTGTATGGAAGTAAGTTTACTGTTTATACAAATCATAAAAGCTTAAGATACATATTTGGGCAAAAAGAATTGAACATGGGACAAAGGAGATGGATGGAAATTCTAAGTGACTACGACTGTGATATTCAATATCACGAAGGAAAGGCAAACGTAGTTGCAGATGCCCTAAGTCGTAAGTATCACGAAAAGCAAAAACGAGTTCGTGCTCTTAGATTAAGTTTACAATTAGACTTAAAGGAACAACAGAAGAATGTTCAAGCCACAGCAATCAAGGATGATGCTGAAGGAATGAAAGGAAGAATAAAGGAATTAGAACAAGGAAGTGATGGAATTTGGAAATTCCACAAGAAGAGAATTTGGGTACCTAAGCAAGGAGAATTAAGAAATAAGATTTTAGAGGAAGCCCATAAATCTAGGTATACCATGCATCCTGGAAATAATAAGATGTACCAAGATCTAAGGAATAATTTCTGGTGGATTGGGATGAAAAAGGATATAGCTAGATATGTATCTAAGTGTCTAACTTGTTCACAAGTTAAGGCAGAACACCAGAAACCTTCAGGGTTACTCCAACAATTAGAAATGCATGTTTGGAAATGGTAACTAATAACCATGGATTTTGTTACTAAGTTACCCAAAACCAGAAAAGGTAATGATGCGATTTTGGTAATTGTGGATCGATTAACCAAATTAGCTCATTTTCTACCCATGAAAGAAACCTTTAGCATGGAAAGGTTAGCAAAATTATACGTAGACGAAATAGTATCCTTACATGGAGTTCCACTCTCCATTGTATCGGATAGAGACAGTCGTTTCACTTCACATTTCTGGACAAGTTTCCAAGAAGCCATGGGGACGCGATTAAATTTAAGTACAACTTATCATCCCCAAACAGACGGACAAAGTGAAAGAATGATTCAAACCCTGGAAGACATGCTCAGGGCATATGTGATAGACTTTGGTGGAAACTGGGATGACCACCTACCTTTAATCGAATTCTCCTATAATAATAGTTATCATGCAAGCATTGAAGCTGCCCCATTCGAAGCACTGTATGGATGAAAGTGCAGAACTCCGGTCTGTTGGGCAGAAATAGGAGAAAGCCAATTATCAGGTCCTGAAATTGTGCAAGAAACTACCAACAAGATCACTCAAATCAAGGAAAGACTGAAAACGGCTCGAGATCGCCAGAAGAGTTATGCAGACAATCGACGCAAGCCACTAGAATTTCAAGTCGGAGATAAGGTACTCTTGAAAGTTTCTCCTTGGAAAGGAGTAGTTCGGTTCGGAAAGAAGGGAAAGTTAAGTCCAAGGTACGTAGGACCATTCCCAATAATCCAGCAGATAGGACCAGTTGCCTATCGTTTACAACTACCAGAAGAGCTAGCCGGGGTACATGACGTATATCATGTATCCAACCTCAAGAAATGTCTATCTGACGAATCCCTGGTAGTACCTCTTCAAGATGTAGAGGTAAATGAAAAGTTAAAATTTGTTGAGAAGCCACTACGGATAGAAGACAAAAATGTCAAGTTTCTTAAACACAAACGACTAGTGCTGATCAAAGTCAAATGGGATTCAAAGAGAGGACCTGAGTACACTTCGGAGCTGGAATCAGAGATGAAACGAAAGTATCCCTACTTGTTCTAGTAAATCTCGAGGACGAGATTTTAATAAGGTGGGGAGGATGTAACAACTCTCGCTAAAATTATTATTTCTTATTTTATTTTGCACAATAGGAAACCCTAATTGAGACCCCCAATAAATATTGCACAAACCCTAAAATTTTCAGAACAATCAGAACTAGGATCAGGGCCCCTAAAACTCAGGGGGAGTATTCCCCCATTGATGATTATCATCACAGTTTGCTGTATAAATCGAATTTCGTTGAGATTTTGACTCACCTAGGCTAGTTGGAAACGTGGCTACCCTACCCTAGAACTGCACCCCTCGCGCCGCGCGACAGGCCCTCGCGCCACGCGAGGGAGACCTTTTTCCAGTATAAATGCAGGGGTTTGGCACTTGAAGTTTGGCGTTGGTTCGACGTTAAAATTCAATTCGTACACTGAGATATCGTCTGTTTACTTCAAAACACACACACACAGCACGAAATTTTGCCGCGATAACAGGGTAATAACTCGATCACTGCTACGATACAATGTCCGATCGATTGAAACCAATCTGATGGATGTTTAAGTGCTGCCTAAACTTGGGCTATACTTTGTCATTCGTTGTGAATCCGATGGATGTTTGAGTGCTGCCCAAACTCGGGCTATACTTTGTCATTCGTCGTGAATCCAATGGATGTTTAAGTACTGCACTTTGTCATTCGTCGTGAGGGTTTTGATTTCGTGAGCTTATTGTAAATGTTGTATTAAGTTACTAACCTAGTTTCGTATGCATTGTCATTTAAATTAGGTTACAAGGCTAAATCAGTAGACTAAACTCTGCCTGTCTAAACCTGCAATGTGAGTCATTCTCTTTTTATCAACAATGTTTTACAATACTCCAAATTGTTTTCAAGGTTATAATTACAGGGATTAAGTCTTGGTTATCTTGAATCACTGGCAAGTGGGGTATTGTGCACATTACTAATTTCTCACGGTTAGGTTCATCAACCTAACAGTGATAATCATCACTATTTGGGTGAAAGGACCCAATAGTGGTATGACCATCGTCACCAAGGTGTGACACGGCGCCAGATAAAAATAAGATAGTAGCCATTGTAATCGCTCTTATGCTGAAAATTATAACTATGTGTTGTTTTATATAACTTAAGTGACTCGCCAGTATTTCCCCGCTGATAAAATATTTTTAAAACATGTTTCAGGTGACCTACTGTGAATCAAGGAATAGTGCTACGGAGCACTAACAAAGATTGAAGTGGTGGCTCAGTTAAATCAATAAACATGTTTTGTATAACAGGGAATTTCCTCGTGAAATTTCTCCATTGTAAATTACGGGGTTTGTCCCAATTTATGAAATAAAATAATTGGGCATTTTCAAGTTTTAAAGATACTGTTAAACTTCCGTTGTCAACTCAATTAATAAATACCACGGGATTTCTGTCCCGCGGCTCCTGAACCGGGTAAAACCGGGACGGGGGCCGTGACAGTTCTTTCGGTGGTGACTTCGACATCGAACGTCGAGGGGAGATGGGAGCGCTTACGATTAAGGAGCTTCTCGAATTCGAACGACACAAAACAGTTATCAGCTCCAGTATCAAACAAACATGAAGCATAAATACCATTCACAAGGAACGTACCATTAAACACATTGTTGTCAGCCTGGGCTTGGCGCGCATTGATGTTGAATGTTCTGGCACGGGCGGCTTGTTGCTGTTGTTGTTGTTGAGGCTGCTGCTGCTGTTGGGGCTCTTGTTTCACAACCCTGTTTGGGCACATGTTCGCGAAGTGGTTGGGATCACCACACGCGAAGAAAACTCTGGTGTTGACCGCGGGGACCTGGGCCGCTTGTTGGCCTTGAGGAGCTGGAAGTAGAGCTTGATGAGCAGTAGCTTGAGCTGGTGCTTGTCGAGGACCAGTACGGCAATTGGCGGTGAAGTGACCGTACATGTTGCAATGCACGCAAAATCTATAGGTGATACCCACCAAATGATGATAAGTACATGTCGGGCAAGCAGGGTGAGGGCCAGTGTATGCACGCTTTGCAGGCGGTGCATTGGCAATTGGTGCTGGAGTTGATCAGTGCTGAGTTTGCTGCTGAGCCGGTACGGCTTGAAGCGGGGCAGCAGTGGTAGTGACAGCAGCAGTGGTGAAGACAAGTCTTTTATGTATTACTTTTGATTTTTAATCTTTCGGCATTTTTTATTTGGTTTTGTATTAATGACTTTAATAACTAGTTTCTTATGTTGAAGGTGAATTCTTCCTATCATTTTTCTGTGGTGTCTTGGCGTTACTTTACTGTCCATATAAAGTAAAAGATTGCATCATTCATGTTTTTACGGTCTATATAAAAGCATGTTGACTACCTAGTTGGGGGTTAAGGGAATGGTTTGGTAAGGTTATTGCCTTGTTCAGTGTATAGATCCTGCAAAGACCTGGTTCAAGCTTACTAGGATCTCCTTCAATACCCAATGGTATTGGATGGCGGGGGTGCGAATAACTTGAACCCCTCATATGTAAACTACTATTAATACATCAAACCGGCTACTTGGGATTGTATCCCTGCAGACTCTAACCACTTAGCCGAGGTTAACGTCACTTTCAAAAGAGGGGCCTACCACTTTTCGTATTAATAACTTAATTAATATCTTTCAATATTCCAAACCTTTGGATTGTATCCCTGCTGACTCAAACCACTAGGTTGAGGGTAACGTCACCTTCAAAAGAGGGGCCTACTACTATAACTAAGATAATCTCTTAAAAAGTCCGAAAGTGCGAAAATCATCAAAGGATACATTAAAGACGAGTCGGATCCAAGTGATTCATCTTGTCTATCTGTTTTCATTTTATTTTATTTCTGCATTTTTAGTTTTTATTTTCATGTTTCAAAACCTTTTCTCAAAAAATTAGATTGATTAGACGTTGAGGATAAACCGGTACTAAAAGCTCTTGTGTCCTTGGATGACCTTGGTATCTTACCAACGCTATACTACGCTCACGTTGGGAGCACTTGCCCAAGTGTGTGTTTAGTGTTAGTAGAATATCGTGTTTTATAAATTTAAAACTTGACTATTGCGTAAAATGGGCTCAAAATATCAATAAAAATATATCGCACTCGACACGCACCACCGACCATGTCCGTATTGAGAATGGTAAATATCTTTCCTTTTCTTCTCTTTTTTATGTAACGTCATAAGTTCTCTTCTATTAACTTAACTTACTTTTTCTTCTAGAAAAAAAAGAGGTGGAGAGATCGAGGAATAGGGTCACAGAGGCTAATCAAGTGGTGTTGGCCTGGATGACGGAACTACTGAACCAATATGATGGCGAAGTAACTGAATTATACGGCCTCATATCGGAGCTACTATAGAAAAAACAGTGGTTCCTCACCGAAGGCGTGGCAAGGGTGGTTCGGTTGGTGCATCAGTGTCCCGAGCTGGAAAAGTAGTTGTTGATATCACTAACTGTGTTAACGCCATTGGTGTTAACGACGGGACTAAGCAAGGCTACCCTGTGGCGAAGACAACTGATAAGCTCGTGACCGATGTACCGGGTTATGATGAAGATGCTAAGAATGCCTTAGACGTTGCTATTGAAGCTTTTGACAAGTTCAATATTTCCGTTCTTCATAAGGTGTCTGACTTGGTGCACGAGCCGTTATCAAAGATTAAGGAGATGAGCAAGCTGCCGATTGTGGATGATAGTTCATAGGTGTTGTTTTGGTTTCACTGTATCTTGTTTCATGCCTTTAGTTGAATTTGTAATTCATACCATTCGAGTGTTTAATGACAAATTTTGGTTTGAACATGTTTGCTCGAGTTTTGACATAGGCTGCTATGTTCGAATGTTGTGGATTTTAGCTTGGTTCGCGTCCGAACCAAACTTTTATCCGATGCAAACACTTGTGATTTTTTGGATGTTTGTTATGTCCGAACCGTACCACATTCTTTAGTGTATTTGGTTCAGCTATTTGATTCTCCTGCTAATGTTTGATCAGGCATTGCAGGTTAAAGTGGGTTCGCCTTGAACCATTTTGTTTAATAGTTTGTTTTTAACTAATAAACTTTCTCGATCGGCGCGAGACATTGGTCGTGGCCCCTAGTGCACTTATCATTCAAGCTTTTTTGAATAACTTAATAATAAAATTTAAGATATGAATATCACACTGTTTTTTGTTTTGCACCAATCAATATTTCGATCACTTTATTATACTTGAAAATAATATGATAGCTACTGAGGCATACCCTCTCGGTTTGGACATGTAAACTTTGGAAATGTTACTGGAGCACACCCTCCTGGATTTACATAGGAAAAAGTAAAAAATACAAAGAAAGTGATCTTTGGTGCGGTGACTCGGTTTGGTCACATAAAGCATCTCTTCAACTGCACTCCGTTCCAGGTTATTGGAATCGAAGTACCGTCTATTTTTTCTAGGATGTACGAGCCTTTATCACTGGCTTCCTTGATTCGGTATGGGCCTTCCCAGTTTTGTGCCAACTTACCAGGTGGTTTCGTCCGACTTGCTTCATTGCTACGAAGCACGTAGTCTCCAACTTTGAATTTGTAAATTTTAGCCCGAGCGTTGTAAAATTTTTCTAACTTTTCTTTGTACCGAGCTTCCTTGATTGCTGCCACATTTCAGCGTTCTTCCAGCATGTCTAAGTTCGACCGGAGCTCTCATTCGTTTTCTTCACAATCTTTGATTCTTTGGTTCGGTAGCCCTACCTCTGTTGGTATAACAGTTTCGGTGCCATAGGTTACGTTGAATGGAGTTTCTCCATTTCTGGTTTTGTGCATCGTTCGGTGCACCCATAGTACATTTAGCAATTCATCTGCCCAACCCTTTCCTTCGGTGCCCCCCAATCTTTGTTTGATCCCATAAACAATCTGTCGGTTAATTTGTTCGACTTGCCCATTCCCTTGCGGATGAGCGACAGATGAGAAGATTTGGTTGATTTTTAAATTTTTGCATCACCGTTTGAAGGGGTTTTCAGCAAACTGTTTAGCATTATCACTTATGATGTACAATGGTAGACCGAATTGACATACAATCTATTCCCAAAAGAACCTTGTGACATTGTATCCGGAGATTATCGAGAACGGCCTGGATTCTACTCACTTGGTAAAATAGTCAACAGCTACCAGCAGATACTGTGCACTCCCACTCGACCTGGGGAAATGTCCGACAATGTCGACACCCCATTTTTGGAACGGCCAAGCCGCTGTCACCGGGATCATTTCGTTTTTATACGCGAAGGCTTACTAGAGCATATCACTGACATTTGTCGCACTGCTGAAGCTCCTTGACTGCACATTCATGCATTCCTGGCCAATAGTATCCCGCGTTCTTGATCTTTGTTACCACCATTTTTGGTCCAGTGTGGATTCTTCAAATTCCATAGTGAATTTCCCTTATTATGTAGTTTGGCTGTTCGGGATCCAGACACTTTAACAGGGGGCCTAAGAAAGTTTTTTGGTATAGGCCTCGGTCTTGCATTTGATACCGGATGGAATTCACATGGATTTTTCAGGCTTGGGCTTTATCGATGGGTAAAACATCATGAACCAAGTAATTGATAATTGGAATCATCCACGATTAACCGAAGCCAACTTACTTAACGCATCGACTTTTTTATTTCTGCTTCGGGGGACATGCTCGACTTTGCACGAATCGAACATTCCCATGGCCTGTTTTACTCGTTCCAAGTATTTAATCATGTTCAGCTCTCGTGCCTCGTATTCGCCATTTACTTGGTTCGCCACAAACAAAGAGTCGACATGGGCGATCACATCTTTAGCTCCAACCTTCTCTGCCAAACAAAGCCCAACAAGTAGCGCTTCGTATTCTGCCTCATTATTTAAACTTTTGAATTTAAGCCGTAAAGCATCCGTCACATTTGTTCCTTCTGGATCGGTTAAAATCAAACCAGCTCCTACTCCTTCGGCGCTTGATGCTCCGTCCGTGTATAGGAGCCAGAGCTTTTTTCGTGGCGAGATCAAGGCTTTGTGCTTTGCCACTTTCTTCGGGCATTTCTACCAAGAAGTATGCTATTACTTGACCTTTTAGTGGGCCTTTTGTTCGAAACGTGATATCAAAAGCACCGAGTTCGATGGCCCATTTTGCCATTCGTCCGGACATTTTTGGTTTTCGCAAAACATGTTGGATCATCTGATCGGTCCGGACTTCGATCGGGTGAACCTGGAAATACCGTCGTAACCTTCGAGAGGCGTGTAGTAATGCTAAAGCCAACTCTTCTAAGCTCGGGTATCTTGTCTTGTAGTCTTTCAAGGTCCGACTAACATAATATATTGGAATTTGAGAGTCGGTTCGCACCGTGTGATGCAGCCAAATAAACTGTTAAGACTTCATTTTCTTTCGACAGTGTGAGGGCTGGTAAGGTGCTTAGACAAGTTTTTAATTCCTCGAAGGCTCGTGCTGATTCGTCCGACCACTTGAATTCCGACCTGAAACTCTTTCGGAGGACATCCATAAATGGCAGATATTTATCCGCTGCCTTGGATAAGAAACGATGGAGTGTCACGAGGCGTTCGTTAAAGATTGGATTTCTTTGATTCAAGACGGTGGTTTCATGATGAGTACCGCATCTATCTTATCTGGAACAGCTCGTAGGCCATTCGATCCAACCATAACTCCTAAAAACTTTCCTTCCTCGACACCAAACATGCATTTTCTAGGGGTTCAGCTTCATATTTATGCTTCGGAGCCTAGTGAAAGTGTTATGGATACCTTTAAGCTTGATATCCTCGTCGCTGCTTTTGATTACAATGTCGTCGACGTATGCTTCCAGGTTCCGTTCGATTTGATCTTTAAAGGCCTTATTCATCAGGCGCTGATATGTGGCTCCAGCATTTTTTAGCCCGAAGGGCATTTTGGTGAATAGTAGATTCCTTCGTTTGTGACGATCAAGCGCTGATATGTGGCTCCAGCATTTTTTAGCCCGAAGGGCATTTTGGTGAAATAGTAGATTCCTTCGTTTGTGACGAAAGCTGTTTTATCTTCATCTTCAACGGCCATTTAAATTTGGTGATATCCCTTATATGCATCTAAAAAAACATTTTAAACGAAACGTAGCACCAGGGTCAATTTTTTCATCAATTTCGAGGAGTGGGAAGCAATCTTTTGGACAGGCGTTGTTTAAATCTGTGTAATCAATACACATCCTCCACGAGTTCTCTTTCTTCCGAACCATGACTGGGTTGGAAACCCAAGTTTGGTATCGGACTTCATGGATGATCCATGTGTCCAAAAGGCTCTTTACATCTTTGGCGATAGATTTAGCTCGATCCGAAGCCATATACCTCCTTCTTTGGGTTACCGATTTTATTGATTCCTTCACATTTAGCCAAAGCCAACTTGTGATAGAGAAGGTAAATAGAGGTAGTTGTAAGAGCATTCACATTGGAACCTCTATATTAATAAATTCTATATAATATAGAGGAAACAATAAAAACGTCTTACATTGGAATCTATATAATAGAGAAAATTATAGATATTAAAGTACACCTCTATATATAGAGGCTCATATCCAAGTCTCTATAAATTTATTTTGCGTGTGTAGGAAAGAGAAATAAATAATAAAATAATTGATTGTGAGTAAGATAGAGATATAGATAGAGAGTTGAATGTGAAAGGGTTTTGAAACGTAAACATAATTTAGAGAAAAATGTATTTTTTGATTAAATTATATATAGAGAGAGCATTCACATTGGATCCTCTATATGCGAACATTCTATATAATATAAAGGAAAAGGTAGAATAAACAAAAAACAAAAAAACCCACTACATTGGAACCTCTATAGTAGAGAAAAAAATTAAAGAAAATAAACTACACCTCTATATTTAAAGTGTTATATTAAACTCTCTCTATTTTTTATGAGTGTGTAGGAAATAGTAAATAATAATACAATAAGTTAACGTGAGTAAGATAGAGGTAGAGATAGATGGTTGGATATGAGAGTTTTTAGAATAAGAAAATTTTGAGAAAAAATATACCTTTTCATTTAAATATATACATGGTGATCGAGTGCAGGGGCGAAGAGAGGCGCCCGACCCCCCGAACTTTTCGCTCAGTGGTGTTATATATGTAGTTTTCGTATAGGAAAACTTGGGTATATACGTTTTCGACCCCCCTGTCATTCGGGTCAGGCTTACCCACTGATCGAGTGTCCAATATGAATGCTCTGAGGAAAAGAGAAGTGATACTTTTCTTAGGGTGCACGGGGCACCTTCGGTGACCCCATGCGGTGAGTGGGAATGTCGTGCGGGTACACCGCCACCAACAACATTTAATGCGCGGGGAGTGGGGAGCTCGGTGTGTGCTCACCGATTGAGAGAGAGGGGGTGATTGGTTGTTAATGTGGGTCCACCCTTTTTCCACCAATCATATTTTTTTTTTCATCTTTTTTTATAAAAAAATAATTGTATGAGTGGAGTGATGCCAACGTTTGAGTGCAAAATGGGTACTTAAGAGGGGAGCTGACATGAAATAACCTGATTGGCTGTGTGTAAGAGAGGTCACTCCCCTCTTAGAGGAGTGCCGCTCTCACCGTTATATATATACAAGAAGAAAAAGGTACAATGTGGTACGAATCGAATATTGTGATTGAGAAGGTAAAAAGATATATGTGTGAGGAAGAGAGAATTGATATTTCTCTTATATATATAAAAGAAGAAAAAGTTACTCTACTTACCAATTGAACATATATGTATGATATACGGTTTTGGTTTTAGTAAAATTTCAATATTGATACTATGCGTACGGTATTGGTTCGGTACAGAACCAGTAGTTGTATGTATGTGTTTGTTATGTGTATGTATGTGTGTACTAGTTTTTTTTTAACGACAAATTTGGATCACTGACGGACCACTGGAGTATCATCGTGCAGAACCACCCGATCATATCCATCCCCACTAGGCAATAATGCCTATACATCAATTCAGCAGGAAACCCAATAAATCTGGGGAAAACCCCCTTTGTGGTTTTGGTTCACAGTAATTGTTTTTTAAACACTTCAAGAATAAATTTAATGAAGATTTAGCTATTTAATGATAGGAACGATACGGGACCAATTTTTTTTCCTATCACTATGTTTCGGGTTATATGTTCAGATCGGATATTTGATTCGGGTCGGGTCAAACAATAATAACTCCAAATAAAACTACATAATCTTCATTCATTCAAATGAGACGCTCTTACTCATAAAAAAAATGCTATATATTGTTTAACAAAAATAAAGACCAAATATTTATAATGATGCGAGATAAATGTTAAGCATCTGGAAGAAAAATTACAACTCAGCCCAACAATCTTTAAGATAAATGGTAAGTACCTTTAAGATAAAAAGAACTCTCAACTTTGATTGATATATAAAGTAGTAACAAGCTTTACTTAAAGTTTAGGTTGTTCATATTTTTTTAACTTAATACGAAAATATGTATAAATATTTTTGACAATAAACTTGGTAGAGGCAGAGGAATTTTAGGCAAAATAATTGGCGGTGACAGATCTATATAATTTAAAATTTTCGAACGAAAAAATGAAAAATATTACACTTCTAACCGAAACATTCTGGGGAGGGGGGCTTAAAAGCTACGCCACTGCCCGTATAGATTATACTGGTCGTATAGGAGAATGTTGCACAAAAAATGTCAGGGAATGTTTTTTTGTCTCCATCTATACAAGCTATATAGCATTACACGACCCGTATAGAATGTTATACGACCCATATAATGCTATATGACCTAAACCCTATATATTATACGACCTGTATAGAATGTTATACAACTCAATATTTGTCATGTCAGAATATTTTATATGGACCGTATAACCCTATACGACCCGTATAGAGGGTGTGAAAATAAGATTTTAGGATGTGGTTTTGTTAACTCCCATATAATTATTTGGTGCATTTTTTAAATTTGTAAAGAATAATAAGCAACGATTTATATGCTAACATAAAATTTTATAACAATTTTTTTTGCAGCATATAACATATTAATTACAAGAAAAATATGAGTTAGCTTTAGTTTTGGTTAATTCGGTTATTTAAACACAAGTAAACATAACTAAAAAAGTCATAAAACTAAAAAAATCAGGTATAAAAAATCATAACCAAACATTAGTTTGTCAATCAATTCAACTACGTTGGTTCGGTTTAGTTTTTTTCCAACTGCTTCAGTTATGTTTCAATAAAAAAAATATATATACTAAGATAACTAATTTAAGTTATTAAATTACAAAAGAAATAAGTTTTCAGAAAGTACAAGTCACTTTCAATCCTCCTGGTCAAATCACACACTATTTCCCTGTCCACTACTCCGTTTTCTGCAGACTGTGCTTGGTATCATGATCCTTTTGTACCATACCATGCTTATTCGAGTACGATCTTCTTCTCATGAACAAAAACACTTATCATTTCTTTCTCAAAGTAGAAAAGTAAAAGGTGAACAAAACAAGAAATATTTTTTCTGTTTTTTTCAAGAACCATGGAGCACTTTCAAATAATAAAGATAAAGGTTTCCATTAATTTGATTCATAAATCTTAACCAACAATGTGTTTCTTGCTGTTATGTGCTAATAACTACCTTATTTTTGGTTGCATAAACAGGAACTTGCACTCAAAGTTAACATTCACTGTGATGGATGCAAGCACAAGGTTAAGAAGATACTCAGAAAAATTGAAGGTAAAGTTTTCCATTAAATCATTCATTGTTAACTCCATTTTATTTATTTATGATCACTTTTTCATGGGTATTTATTCACTTGTTTCTTAATACCATCTTCAAAATATGATTTTTTTTTTTTTTTGGTTGTGTGTGTAGGAGTTTATTATGTAGTTGTAGATGCAGAGCAACAGAAAGTCAAAGTGTATGGAAATGTTGACTCCACCACACTAATCAAGAAGCTGGTCAAATCAGGTAAGTATGCACAGCTATGGCCAACTAATGACCAAGATTTCAACAATGATGAAAACCATCTGGTCAATGAAAAAAGTCAACCTTTGTTGACTCCTAGAAGTCTTGAATACTTGAGGCAAAGTATGGACATGGGATGGGATGGGACTGATATGAGTCTAGATGGAGAGAATGGGTCTGGTTTCATTGACCTACAAGGAAGTCAACTTAGTGGAGGAGGACTACAAACTTATGATGATCATCATTCAAGTATGCCCATGTATGAGCAAACCAATCTGTTACCCATGATGATGAACAGCAACATGCATGGTGGTATGTGTATGGAGAATGTCATGATGCATGATAACATGTACATGCATGCATTTCCCATGTTTCATCATGCTAGTTATTACTAATCACATACCATATTGTTTTATGACTATGCTAATTTGATCTTTGTAGTATTGACGACGGTAAGTTGTTTTATGAAGAACCATATTTTGATATTGATAATATTATAAAAACATGGTTGGTCGGATATGGCTAGACGAGCAAGCTTTTATTACTCTTTAATCACACTATCCTTGTATCATTTCTTTTACTAACATTATATAATCAACGAGCATATAACAATAGATGAGAGATATCATAATGTGGGCCGGCCCTTTGTGTGCTCATCAGTAACTAAGCTATGGTATTTCGGGTCACTAACAAACAGGGTCAATGGTCATTGTATTTGGTTACTAACCAACTTTCAAACTAGAAGTGATCAAATAATATAACTGGATTTATCGGTTCGATGCTTTCTTGAACATGTGTTTATGCGGTTCTAGTAATTCTATACTTATAACTAGCTTTGTATTGAGTGACATACCGACTTCTAGTGTGAGAAATCAGAGTAATTTTTTTTTTTTAAATCTGAATTGTTCATGGAAGGAGGTGGAAGTTGACTGGGTCTGGAACTAGAAGCTTGAATGCTAGTCAACACCCAAAAAGATTGTTGAAAACTGATGTGTATGTGCCCCTTTGTTTTGGGCTAAAAATTGACATGAGCTTCATAAGCTGTGTTATATATAAAGGTGAACAGAACCGATTCTTGGGCCAAACCGAATTTGGTTAATGAAAGTCGAAAGGAATTGGCCGTGGTTAATGAAAGTCGAAAGGAATTGGCCGAAATCAGTTCGATTTCAGAGTCGGTTTCTATAGAAAATCATACCGGTTTCAAACCAGATTCAACATATCATATGACTAGCTTTTCTCAAGCCGGTTTCAAAACCAAATTAATACATATATATACTTAAACTGTGAAACCGGGAGATAGGATCAGGAATTCTAGATCCGAACTTGTTTCACCCAAACCGGTTTGAACGAAAATTGTGCATAGTTCGGGTAACATGTCATTTACAAGTTTGAGATGAAATGTGTTTAAAGTGACCTGTTTTGAGATAAAAACACAAACAAAAATATAGCCAAACCCTATATAGCTGTTTCTTTATTTAACCCATCTAATATAAACAGAGACCGAACGACGCATTGATTAAACATGTAACCTCTAAATAAGGTGAAAACAGATGAGGGTATGAGAAAAAATAAAGACATATTCCACCATTCATAACAAATAATATCAAACTATATAATCCGTAAGTAGATAGAAATATAAAAAGATCAAAAGGGTTGTCCATTTACTCGCTTTCAGAACCATTATTGTTTTTAAAATCAGCAACAGCTTGGTCAAAGGTGCTCCGTACATGCTGACATATCATCATCAAATCTTGACATGAGTCTTTCAGTACTTCTTTTGCGGGATCACCTACAAAACCAAACCACGTAACATGGATCAACATTCTAACCAAACAAATATTCTAAATAGATGGGTCGCTTATTTATGATTGTATCTACCTGAGTTATGGTCTTATATTAAAAACCATGTAATTTTGTTCTATTTTAGAAAAAGAAAATTGATTATTATTACCACAGTGTTTTCAAATCAAACTGTCAAACCAACGGAACCAACCCTTATTGCCAGCACTAAAGCAACATGTTTTAACATGAACCCACATTGACCCCTTACCCAACCCGCCTATCTAATGGACACTGGTGGGAACACAAAGTAATCCAAAAAAACAATATATAGCAACTGGTATAAACAATATTGAGATTCATGTATCAATCATATAAGATATAATCATAAACGTAACTACCAATACATAATAACACCTCTAATAAATATTTAAGACGGTAAGAAAAGAGATGATGAAAACACATACCAGTTGTCTGGACTCTTATGTTGACTCGAGCCTCTGAAGGATGAGGAATGCTGTAGCCGCAGACTGAAACTCTTGGACTGAAATGACATAATTAAGTATAAAGCATCGTGAAATAATCAAAATAAAGTTGACAGAAAATTACATGACATAGTACAAAAATCACAGAATATAAAAGGTGGTGGCTTGTTGGGTTTATGCAGTGGTGAAAGATCTAGAATTGTGATAGGATGGTTCAGTTTAAATTGTAAACGAAAAGCACCACAAAATATATTAACCGAAATCAGAAAAAAAAAATAGAAAACATATACTGACTCTTGGTTGAGAGTGAATCTTAGAGCGTTCGCCAGTGTATGATCCTCGGCCAAAGAAAATGTTGAAGCTGACTGATCCTTATATGAACCGTGCTCCATTTTGGACTAACTACCTGGAAAGTGCACGAAAATATTTATTTTAGTGAACAGTGAGAGCCAAAAAGCAACAAAACTGAAACTTGAGATTATTTTCAATTTGAACACAAACATTGAAATCATAACCATTAGTTATTAGATTTATATATCAAAATAAAAGAGCTTCAATCCATATAAAACACCAAAGTTCCATTTTTATCTATAAATAATCAGACAAGCTTGAGGTGGCCAGGTGGGTATAAAAAGATAATGCACCGATTAGTTGAGACATTGCAGCAAACAGTTGCAAAATCAAATTAAAATAACAAGAATACATTAATACATAACAATCTGAACAATTTGTGAAACAGGTGAAGAACAGATTATGCTTCAATTGAAGTGTAAATGATGCAGTGTAATACCATTTGAGTCCAAACCATAAACAGAACTACCCGCGATCCGTTCCAAACAATTTGAACTGAAGAATAAATTTCTCATGGTGCGGTTTGATCAAAGTTTACATTATTATCGGTCAACAAGACGCTACAACCCTCTTTAAACATTAAGAAATTGATCCAAAGTAGCTTGGTTTTAAAAAGCGCGCCTAGGCGCAAAGCGAAACAAGGCTCATGCCTCTGCGCCTTAGGCAACCCTAGGCGAGTGTAAACCAAGAAGCAAGCGCTTTTCCGATTTTTTGGTCAGGCGACGAAGCTACAAAGCGCACGCTTTGTTGACCAGAAGCTCAATAAAGGCCCGTTTAAGAAAAGAAGACATAAATGGGGTAATGATTAAGGTTATAGAGATGTAGGCGAAGATGAGAACCTGTGATAGAGATGGAATGGAGATGAAAACCCGTGATAGAGATGCAGATGTAGATGAAGGGGCGATGGAAAGAAAATACGTGACAGCAGTTTAAAAATTAGGGTTTAGAAGCGTGAAACATTTCCACTGTGT
Organism: Helianthus tuberosus; assembly: GCA_030545235.1. Classification (NCBI taxonomy): domain Eukaryota; kingdom Viridiplantae; phylum Streptophyta; class Magnoliopsida; order Asterales; family Asteraceae; genus Helianthus; species Helianthus tuberosus. The sequence continues at coordinate 164,902,318 of CM060400.1, read as the reverse complement.
TCCCGAGTTAACTTAAGGAGAGAAAAGAGAGGATTCTCTCCTTTTCTTTTCTTTCTCTCCGTTTCTTTCCAAATTGGATAGATTAATTTTAGGCATAAAATCTCTCAGTTTCTCTTCTTTTCTCTCCTTTAGTGAAACTCTGGAACACAACTAAAAATTATTTCTTTCCAAATCTTTTCTTTTCTATCATTTAGTGAAACTCGGGAACACAGTGTTCATACCCTTTTATTTCTTTTATTATATTTAAATAAATAACATTTTCATCCTTAATGTTAAATGTTTGATCAAATTTGACACCAAACTTTTCTAAACTGTTTTTTTTCTTCTTTCATGAGTTTTATTATTTGTACCTATAGGTTGGTTAGCTGTACATTGAGTGTATTTTAGATTTTTTGTGCTTCTTTAGGTTATACATATAGGTTATTTATAAGTTAAATCATATATACTGTTTAATTATATATAGTTTACGGGTACGTGCAATGTTTTAAAAACCGGTTTTTAAATCATACCGGATTGAGCTAAAAAATGGTTCAACCAGTTGAACCAGGTTGTACCGGGTGGTTCAACCGGATTAACTAGTTAACTCTATACCATACACATACATCCAGATTTATACACTATCATATTTATATACACACATCCATCTTTTTATATAACTCAACAACTAACTAGTATCATATACACATACATCCATATATATGAAACATCCTCTATACATGTTGACACACAAAGATACTACTGTCTACCAGTGACGGATCCAGGAATTTTTTCTACTGGGTTCACTTATTTTGATGCTAACATTAAGAATTTCGGGTCGATTCAATGCTTCGGATCAGGTAACGTTCATCATATACGAACTGCCTTTAGAAAAAACTTGAAATATTCATCTGCATACTACCTAAATACCAAATTCAAGTTTCAATATATTACATCAAAATTCTAAGTTTCAACAAAACAAGTTAAAAATTAACATCAAAATAATCTAAGTTTTAACACATTAAAACAGAGCACACTAGTAATTCGCAATTAACATGATAACAACAGATTATAACAATTATTACTCAATTAACACACCTGAGATGTGAGAGAATGAGTCTGGCCAGAGAAGCGTGTGGACGGCCACCGGAGAGAATGGAGGTGAGTGGGGCAGGGGTTGTGCCAGGTGGTCGCTGGATTCTGGAGAGGGTGAGGGTGGAGGCTAAAAATGTTTCACGCTGTTTTGTTTCAAGTATAACCCTAAATGGTTTTTTTTAAAGAACAAAAAAAGTATTGATAAAAATTACAAATCGAGTGGGTCCTGGGACCAGGTGTTTGCATGTAGATTCCCCAAAAAAAATTCAAAAAAAAAAAACTTAAAATGACCTACCAATTGCGGACTTGAGTGATGAACTTCAAACGAACGATGGGGATATAAGTCTGGAACGAAATTGGTTGATGAAGATGAAAGTACTGGACGAACGATGGAGTGATGGAAGTCAGGAACAAGATGGAGTACAGATGGAATATTGAAAGTCACTAGGTTAAAACTGTGGAGTAAACACGAAAATGGGCCAATAAAAAGTAAAAATTCAAACTCACAAACTAACTTGGGCTGGTACCGGTATGGCGATTCAAATCGGTATACCGAGTTTGACCGGCGATACAAAGTCGATGTCGTTTTCCCTATTTACCGGGGTGTTCCGTACCGGATTTACATCCAGCACCAGTGATACCGGTATAACCGGCCGATATTTACCGGTTTTTAAAACATTGGGTACGTGAAGATAGAAACATAAGAGAAATATCAAAAATTATAAAAATACCATGCGCCTTGGGTACAAAAAGCGGTGCCCTTTTGCGCTTTGCGCATTGGTTTTAGACCTTGTCGCTTTTGTGCGCTTCTCGCTTTTTATAACCAAGATCCAAACTCCACTTTTAACTTGTTATCATACATGTTTAAGACACCTAATTTGTCACCCAGAAAATGATGTTGGGTTCCAGTAGCCAGGATTTTTTTCTTATTGGCTCACCTTTTTTCGGCAGTTAAATTTCTCACAACAGAACGTTAGAATTTTTGGGTCTGGTCGGGTCAAATTTCTCACAACCAAACGTTGAATTGAATTTTGTGTTTTTAAATGATTATCACATTACTTTATTAAATTAGTTATCAAAATGCAGTCTTTTGACTCTTCACATAATAAATCTTGTCAATGAAATTCATGTTTAAAGGCTTAAAGCAAAAATCCACTTCCAAAACAAAGAAATTGCATATCAAATTTCCATTCAATTTGCTATTAAATTCCCATTTACAATACCTAAATACATACAATTTGCCCTTAAGATAAAAAAAAACCAACTACCAATTGAATTGGCTCATAATTCCTAAAAATCAAATTCAAGTTTGAACAAATAAGCATCACTAATTCAAGTTTCAACAAATTAACAATTTAACAATCACTCATTGCCGAATTCAAGCTCATAAACATAATACATATAACATATTCATAGAATTATAGAGTTGAGATAAATAATACAAATCTAAGTTGTCAAAGGCGCACTCAAGGCGCATAGTGATCGCCCGGAGCCTAGGCGCAAGGCGCTTAAAAAGCGAGGGCTTTTTTAAGTGAGGCGCATAGTATATTAATACCATTTTTAGGGGTTTTAGACATGTTTAGACTTATTTAGGGCTAGTTTAATGATAAGCATCAACAGTTATTACATTACTACTCTTTTACAAATATAATAAAATCTAATATATGTATATAAGAAAAATAAAAGTTGTTAAAAAATAAGAAAATAAATTCTAAACAAGTCAAAATTTTGAAGTTAATAATAATAAATTATAGCAAAACAACATGTTATTGATATTAGCATTTAGCAGTTTTAAGCAAGGAATCGTAGGTATAATGTGTCAGTAGCAAAGTAAAAGGAAAACCAAATATACCAAAAATAAGAAAAGGAAACCTAAATAATAAAACCCTAAAAGGGGAACAGCAGGAAAAAGCGCCGCTCTTGTAAAATAGAAGAACTTGAGAAGAAAAAACAAAGGCGGCAGTGATTGTTGCAGTTCACAGGTTTGTCACTTCTCTTTTATCTTCTTTATTGCGCCTGAGCCACGCTTTTTCTCGCCTGCGCTTGGCTCTGGGCGCTCGCCTGAGCAGCGCTTTTACACAAAAAGCCCAAAATATCGCCTGAGCAACCACCAGGAGCTATTGCCCCACCTCGCTGCGCCTGAGCGCCTAGGCGTGCGCCTCACGCGCTTTTGACAATATAGATATAAATCGGAAGTTTACCTCACAAAGAATTGGAGTGAAGCAAAAATATTAATGAGTCGGCAAACGGAGGTGGCTTGGGCGGTGGTCGTGTGCGACTGAACGGAGGTGGATTGGGCGGCCGGCGATGGCCCTGAACGGAGTTCTGGGCTGCGTGAATATACTAAGGGCTTGTTTGGCTAAGCTTATTTAACTCAAAAAGGACTTTTGTGAAAAGGACTTATTGACTTATAACTTTTTTTACTTATAACTTTTTGAAAAGGAGTTTTTAAAAAAAGTGTTTGGATTAGCTTATGAGATGGGAAAAGCCAATAAGTCAATAAGTTGTTTTTTAAAAAGTGTTTGGCTTAGCTTATTCATGTAAAATGACTAAAAGGGGCATTCTTTTTAGTTGACGATTCACAATCAACAACATTTGTGCGGTATGCATCCATTATCTGATACATATACAAGATCAACATTCCTAATCTAAATGTATTTCATCAGAATAAAAAAAACGAGTTTTATCGCCGTACGTCAGCCATTTCAACTGTAATTTGTTGGTCAGATTAAATTGCTACTATGATCAGTAGGTCTGGACAAGATGCATTTTGTTTGTTTCATTCTCTCAAACTCTATATAATAATTAAGGACTTGCCGATTTGGACACACACATGATTATTCATCATAACAATCCAACGAACTGAAGAAATCACAATTTATGATTGTATACTAATAATTAGTTTGGACAGAACTTTGAGTTTCTATGAGCAAATCAACACGGCTGCATGCCTAAATAGTTGTTTAGTAGTAAACAATTTATATTTATATGATGATAACATCTTCTAAATACATCCATATGAATAAATTAATGAACAAATTAATCAAGCATATGAATAACCATGTATCAAAGAAAGTAGATAGATAGATTGAAATTCATGAAACGAGAATACAAACAAATTAACAGAATTATGTTACATACCTGCTCGTAACTGGGAGCCGGAACTGGAAGTCGCTGTGGAGAATCGAAGCCGGAACTGTCGCTGTGGAGAACTGATGATGTTGGCGGCTGTAGAGAACTTGGGTTGCAGCGAAGGGCAAAGTTCAAACAGTGTAAAACCCTAATTCCTGCGAATTATATGTCAAAAAAACGGTTGGGGAGAGATAGGGGTGTTTTGGGGTTTCAGAATTTTTGGGTCGGGTTAGTTTTGATTTTTGGCCGGGGAAAAAAATACCTCATAATCTACCCATTAAAGCTCGGGTTAGTGGGTTCAATGTTAGACCGTGGGGTATGGTGGAGCTTGGGTTGGGGGCATGAGTTGACACGTGGAGTTCGAACACTCCCACCGCCTAGTGACGTGTCTGTGGGGTATGGCGGGGTGTGGGTGCACCGCGTGGGTTGGCAAGTTATTAAAATATATATATATATATATATATATATATATATATATATATATATATATATATATATATATATATATATAATTTAAAACCCAAGGCGAATAGGAGGCCGCCACATCAAACCCAAACCCGCCCCACGCCCGGCTTCAAACCCAAGCCCCAAGGGCCACGCCCCAACCCAAGCCCCAAGCCCGGCTTCAGGTCAGATTATTTGATTTGGGTTAGTCGAGTTTGTGTTAGTTCAGGTCAGGTTATATGATTTTTGAGTTTACATGTAAAATGAAAGAATTTTTTTTATTTATAAAATATCATCAAAACTCTATCAAATAACAATATGATATTATAGGGGAAGGATCCACTAAAAAGTGGATTTTGCCTAAGTAGCCTAAGAAGGATTGTGATGATGACATGTGGCACTCCTAATAAGTAGGAATCAAGGGCATTTTGGTCCTTATAAATAGGAGTGAAAATGACATGTGGCACCCCTTTTGTTTTTTAAAAATACAAAAAAAATCTAGTATAAAAAAAATCTAGAAAAAAATATAGTACAAAAAAATATAGCACAAAAATCTAGTACAAAAAATATAGCACAAAAATGTAGTAAAAAAAATATAGCACAAAAAAATTTAGTACAAAAAATATAGCACAAAAAATTCACCAAAAAAATGTAGTACAAAAAAAATCCAGTACAAAAAATTGAGAAAAAAAAAATTAAGACAAAAAAATTTAGCACAAAAAATTTAGTACAAAAATATAGTACAAAAATCCAGCACAAAAAAATGTTATACAACATAGAAATACAACACATTTTAGTGGGTTTTTTTAGTCTTCATATTTTATATAGCAGTATGGTACTCAAATTAAAGATAAAAAGACGCTCGATTTTACGGTGAAATTTTTATGAAAAAATAATGTCGTATAAAAAAGTTATGAAAGTTTAAAAAATGAGGGTGGAATATGCATGTGACTTGCATGTGGAGAGAGAAAGTCCATAAATAGGATTTTCCCAAGATACCCTTGCACTCCTCCTTTCTCCTACCCTTTCATCTTAACCATTGATTTGAAAAATGAATGGTTAAGATTCCTTCTTAGGCTACTTAGGCAAAATCCACTTTTTAGTGGATCCTTCCCCTGATATTATAATTCACAAGTCTCAAAACTTAATGTTCCAAATACTATAGACTTCAGGTTTTTGGTTTTTTTGGTCAGGCTGTTCGAGTTTTTTTTTTGTTAGAAAAAGGTGGCCCGATAACTGAACCACACAAGGTCCGGGTTGATTGAATTCGGATTTTTTTAGTATTCTCTAATTGGGGTTTCATATAAAAATATCCCTAGGGGAGAGCATCGAACCTCCTATAATTTAAGACCAATTCTCATATATATATATATATATATATAGATATAGGGAAAGTGTAAAATACAATATCCCTTAACGTACATTACGTACGATATAAGGAAATCGCATGTTATAAATAGCATTGATGAAATCGCATGTTAAAAAACAACATGCGAAATTGTTAAAAAAAAACATGTGATTTTAACATGGGATGAAGATCTGACGGCTGAGATTAGCGCGTACATATTGTACGATAAGGGCATTTGTACGTTAGGGGAAGGATCCACTAAAAAGTGGATTTTGCCTAAGTAGCCTAAGAAGGATTGTGATGATGACATGTGTCACTCCTAATAAGTAGGAATGAAGGGCATTTTGGTCCTTATAAATAGGAGTGAAAATGACATGTGGCACCCTTTTTGTTTTTTTTTAAATACAAAAAAAAATCTAGTACAAAAAAATCTAGCACAAAAAAATATAGCACAAAAAATCTAGTACAAAAAATATAGCACAAAAAAATAGCAAAAAAATGTAGTACAAAAAAATCCAGCACAAAAAATTGAGGAAAAAAAAATTTAAGACAAAAAAAATCAGCACAAAATTTTTAGTACAAAAATATAGTACAAAAATCCAGCACAAAAAATGTTATACAACATAGAAATACAACACATTTTAGTGGGTTTTTTGAGTCTTCATATTTTATATAGCAATATGGTACTCAAATTAAAGATAAAAAAACGCTCGATTTTATGGTGAAATTTTTATGAAAAAATAATGTCGTATAAAAAAGTTATGAACGTTTAAAAAATGGGGGTGAAATATGCATGTGCCTTGCATGTGGAGAGAGAAAGTCCATAAATAGGATTTTCCCAAGATACCCTTGCACTCCTCCTTTCTCATACCCTTTCATCTTAACCATTGATTTGAAAAATCAATGGTTAAGATTCCTTCTTAGGCTACTTAGGCAAAATCCACTTTTTAGTGGATCCTTCCCCTTGTACGTTAACCTAACCCTATATATATATATATATATATATATATATGGTGAGGTTCTAGAGTGAACACTAGTGTATTTGTGAACACAATGAACAAATCCTACTCATTGATTTACATCATCAAATCGTAAAATTCACTAATGTATACACTACTACACTAGTGTATTTTCATCATCAAATCCTAGTCATTGATTTACTACTTGTATATTAATAACCAAGGGCTAGGATTAGTTACCTAGTGTTCACAATCAAGGGGGTTATTCACAAATGAACTTAACCCTATATACATAGAGAGGGAGAAAGTATACTCTACAATTGGGCTCAATGTACGCTGTGAATATATAACATGCGGATTTTTGGTATACAACATGCCATTTTTTGAATGGGAGATAAATTCACATGTTCGGTTATATTATTAAGCCTGTTTGTTAAAGATTGGACTAGAAACTAATTTGTTAAAAAAAATTTCATTTCTTTCGAGGTTTTAGATTTTGAAACAAATTAAATTAGTGGGAAAAATGAGCAAAAAACATGTTCTCTAAAGGACATGAATACGAGTCTCCTTTTGAAGTGGTGGTGGAGACTTAAACATGAAAAAGAGTCACTATAGGGGAAAACTATAAGGGCAATTCATCTACGCACACATTCATCATCCTAACTACCAATTAGAGAAGGAATTACGGGCACATGGAGCAATATCGTTCGGGTTGGGAGGGATCTTGATAATTACAATTTAAACTTTGGATCTTTGATGAAAAGTGAAGTGGGAAATAGAAGAGAGACCCCTTTTTGAGTGGATTTGGGACGGTCCGTTAAAAAACCGCTTCCCGGATCTCTTTGGGTTGTTTTACATCGATCGAAAATGATCTAATTGAACATTGGTACAGACACCGATGTTCTTTGAACGGTATTGATAGGTACCGATGTTTGGTACGGTATGCTAGTGATACGTTGTCAGATTATCGAAAAACACAATTAAAACACATACCGGCACCAAACCGATGTTGTTCGCTCGGTTTTCGTTCAATTAACTATGGTAGCAACACGATATCTATTATCAAATCAAAAATCATAAAAATTAATACATAACGGTACCGACATTGTTTGTTCCGGTATGGTATGGTAGCGATACGATCTTAGCTTATCGAAAGCAAAAACAATAAAACTAAATATTGGTATCGATACACATGTTGTTCAGTCGGTTTCGGTTCAATTTGTCACAATAGCCGTTTTCAAAAAAAAAAGTTTATACGCAAACCAACTGAACTAAGTTTATGGCACAATAGTCTTTTTCAAAACAACATTAGTATCGGTATCGATATTTGTCTTTATTGTTTTCGATCGATATAAGGTTTTTTATTTCAATTACTATAGCGAGTTGAAGGGGTATGGTCCCAGATCTCGCGTCAGCATGACCGCGAATGACCATTACCCTCATCAAAAACCTCTAACAGCAATAAACTTACATGTGTCCGCGTGGGCACACGCGAACACAGCGGTCCAATCTATCCAGTGATGAGAAGACTTACCTTAAGGACGGAAACTAATGTTACGCATAGCGATGCGGCCCCGCACCGCATCCTATGAACATTTTCGTCACGACAAGGGATCTGGACAACAGTAACAGTCACTCAGCAGGCAATGCGGCATAACACCGCATCCCGCGTAAATCATGGATGGAACAACCAACGCGGGAACAACATCAATGACCGCAAGCAACGATGCGGCTTGGCACTGCATCCTGCCTACAAGGCAAGTGGGCCTGACACCACAGTGCAAGTGGCACTGGGAACAGTCGCCTACCGGCCCACGTGTATACAACAGTCTGACACCACAGCAGGACGTGGCATCACCACAGTAACCGACAGGTCTGACACACCTGCAAATAGCTGTGCGATGTCAGGCTAGCTACTCAACTACCCTCCTCCACTCCTCGGCTATAAATACTGACCCCAAACCAGGTTTGAGGTATCACTTCTCCACTCTCTCAATACTACTACTACTATCACACTTTGCTTCCCAAGCAAACTACTGATTCTCACGCCGGAGAGTGGTAACAAGGAGCACCCCCCACCCCATCCTCCTTGTTGTGAGTCACGGTTTGTTTCCTTGTGCAGGAAACCCACCACCAGACGATCCAGCCGGCGATCCTCGGAAAGAAGGGATTAACCCTCTTGACGAGACCAGTGAGTTAACCTACCTGGTTAACCATTGTTTCCTCATTGGCGCCCACCGCTACTCTTAGCACTTTTTTCCGACCATCCCTTTCTCTCCAAAGATCATGTCTGATCGTCAAAACAACACCACCGGGGATAACCTAAACCCCGCAAACCAAGGGCCTGCGGGAACCATTCCCCTAGCCCCAAATGCTGAACACATTGGCACATCAACGCAAGGGGGCGCATCGCTTACGTTTGGGCACGATTTATCACAGTACGCTCCTGTGATACCTGCAGGCATGAACCTTCATGCCTGGTACGACCAACAAGCAGCTAAGCTGGCTGCAACATATAACAGAGCTTGCGCAGAAGCGCAAGTATCTGTGGGACCCACCCCAGCACCACACACCCCTGCAGGTCGTACTTTACAGTATGAAGGCAGGGCCCCAACACATCCGGCCTCCAGAAGCAGGCACAAAGATCGCGGTTCCTCTTACTGCGATGTCCGCACACTTGATGAGGACGACTCCACATATGGGTCCCGCAACAGGAGCCATATACAGAGTCGACTAGGCCCACATGGCGAAACTAGGCGACAGTCTACAGCCCACCACGGCCTTGGCATTCACAGCCGACTGGGACCCCAGTCCCACCGTGAAGGGCAAGGCTATACCGATCTGGACGATGGTACATACCGTGCGGAATCCCATGCCACCAGCAGCAGACCGGGAGGACGCAACTACGTTCCTCCCACTCACCCCCGCACTTCGTACCTCCGCGCTGCAAAGCATCACCGCGGCCAACCCTACAGGCCGAAATCTGCAGCCGAAAACTCCAAGTTCGTCCCAGAAATCGCCCACGCCAATGTCACCACCACAAAATTCCCATTAAACATTAGGAAATACAACGGTTCAACCGACCCAGATGATCACAACAACATCTTCGTCGGCGCCGGGTGCAATGATAGATGGGATGAACCCACCTGGTGCCATTTTTTCCCACAGACCCTAACAGGTCTGGCCAGGGCATGGTTCGATTCTCTACCACCAGGGTCACTGACCTCATTCGAGGACTTGCAAGAAAAGTTCCTCGCACATTTTAGCTAGCAACGACGCTATGAACGTGATTCCATGGACGTCATGAACATCTGGCGCAGGGATAACGAATCGCTTGAAGCGTTCGTTGTCCGTTACAATAAAGAATGCCTAGAGATAGGCGATGTCGCCGACCAAATGGCACGTAACCATTTCATTGTTGTCGTTAAAGACGAGCAAATGGTTATGAATATCTCTGGCAAAGATGGTTTGCCTAAGAAGTGGGAGGATGTCATGGTTGCGGTCAAGACATACGCCCAGACTCAGCGGTCCCTAAGACAGCACATGTCAAAGGCATAACCCCAGGCGGAAGGCCAGTCTTCCCGCCAAGAGCCCAAGCGCAGCAGTAAGCGCAACCGGGACACATGGAATCGTGGCAGCGATTCCAGACCATATGTCCCACGAAGCAACCAGCCCGACGCAAGGGCTACAATCAACGCCCAGCGTGAAAATCGGGCGTCAAAAAAGAAATCTCGGGACCGCAGCTGGACCGAGATTAACCAGTCGCCAAGCGACGTCCTTCTCATGGACGCACAATTCCTGCGACCGGCCCAACCGATGAAGTCCAAAAAGAACCAGGATCTCGCACTCTACTGCGAGTATCACAAGGACAATGGCCACACAACAAACAGCTGCATCAGTCTCCGACTGGAGATTGAGCGAGCCCTAAAAGAGGGGAAACTGCAACATCTGTTGACAGGCGCACAAAAAGCTACCAAGCGCATCACTCCCCACAACGAGGGCACCTCCACGGGTAAGAGGACCATGTACGTGGCCTCTACCCACATGATCAATGGAGGAAGAGGAAGGTCGCGCAAGAGGCGGCCCGCGCGATAGGCGCGCCGTGGTTATCACATGCCACCTGACTCACTACTGCACCGAGCGATTGTTCATCGACCCGGGCAGTACATCCGATATTATATAAGAGCAATGCTTCAACCAGTTCGATCAAGAAGACAAAGATAGACTGCAGCCAGCGGACTACCCGTTGGCCGGGTTCGCAGGGGAAACCGTATACCCCCTGGGCCAGATTACCTTTCCTGTGCGCCTCACCAACGGGAGGCACACAAGAACGGAGGAGGTAAACTTCATGGTTTTACCGCACACCTCCAAGTACGACGTACTTCTCGGGAGAGAGTCACAGGGCGACTTCAACATGATCACATCCGTCCCTCACTCTGCCATTGGTTTCCCAACCGAGACGGGGGTCGCGGTAATATACGCCCGAAGAGAAGTTTTAACTACGGACGACCTGCGTCCAGCTAAGGTAGCAAGGCCCACCCCCAACACGCAACCAGAAAAATGGGTGCTTAATGCAAGACACCCAGAGCAAACGGTCACGTTGGGTCATGCCTTGATACCTACCATCAGAGCGCGCCTGAAACAACTCCTCTTTAGGAACCAAGATATTTTTGCATGGACACCCGCAGACATGACAGGGGTACCACGCGAAATCGCGCAACATTTCTTGAATACCATGCCAGGTATCAAGACGGTGATCCAAGGCCAACGCCACCTTGGATCAGCAAAAAACGCGGCGATGGAAGAGCAGGTACAGGAACTGCTCTCCGCAGGCATCCTGCGGGAAGTCAAATACCAGACTTGGCTGTCCAACCCAGTCATGGTAGAAAAACCAAGCGGGGGCTGGCGCATGTGTGTCGATTACAAAGACCTCAATAAGGCCTGCCCCAAGGATTGTTACGCACTTCCAGAGATCGACGAGAAGGTCGACAACCTAGCACCATTTCGATGGAAGTGCTTCCTCGATTGTTACAAAGGCTACCACCAGGTACAGATGGCAATCGAAGATGAAGACAAAACGGCATTCCGCACTCCTACCGGGAACTACTGCTACACCAAAATGCCGTTCGGGTTACGCAACGCGGGCGCAGCCTATCAAAAGTTGATGAACGACACTTTTCGCGGTCAAATCAGCAAAAGTGTCGAAATCTATATGGACGACCTGGTCGTCATGAGCATGGAGGAAGACACCATGCTCAACGATATTGAAAGAACATTCCAAACTCTGCGAAGCGTCAACATGAAGCTTAATCCAGGGAAATGCTCGTTTGGAATGGAAGAAGGCAAATTCCTCGGATTCATCGTAACCAAAGATGGATTCAAGGTAAACCCGGAAAAAGTTCAGGCGATCGAACGCATGCCATCGCCCTCTACGATGAAAGAAATGCAACGCCTAGCCGGCAGGCTAGCCGCACTAAACAGATTCTTAGCCAACCACGCAGCTAAGTCATACCCTTTTATCAAGACCCTGCGGAGCTGCCTAAAAAAGGAACAATTCCAATGGACCGCAGAGGCCGAAAAAGCTTTCCGGGAGATGAAAGAGTGTTTGATCCAGCTCCCAACTTTAACCGCACCACGAAAAGACGAGCCACTTATTCTATACCTATCTGCCGCGGACAACGCAGTAGGCGTGGTACTCATAGTGGAACGGGAAGGAGTACAAACACCCATCTACTACATCAGCAAAATGCTCAACGACCCAGAGACAAGGTATTCCATCATGGAGAAATTGGTACTGGCACTAGTGCACGCATCGAGACGTTTACGACGTTACTTCGCAAACCACGTCATCACAGTGTTAACTAACTACAGGATCGGCCCGATCCTATCCAAACCCGACATCTCTGGGAGGTTAGCAAAATGGGCAATTGAGCTGGGCGCACTTTCACTGAACTATAAGCCGCGCCTCGCAATCAAAGGCCAGGTCTTGGCTGATTTCGTTGTTGAAGTACCAGCAAACCGCATTCAAGAATGCGAAGAGGAATAAAACCCTGCATCACTACCATCCTCCGCAGAAACCTGGGCACTATATACAGACGGTGCATCCAATGAAGATGGTGCTGGCGCAGGTCTGCGACTTGTCAGCCCCGATGGCCAAGAGCTAACCTACGCAATCCGCCTCGATTTTAAAAGCACGAATAACGAAGCGGAGTATGAGGCTCTACTGGCAGGGCTGCGTTTGGCAGTCAAACTCGACGTCAAACATCTGGAAGCACATGTCGACTCACTACTGGTTGCAGGGCAAATACGCGGTGACTATGCCGCAAAAGGGGATATCATGATCCTCTACCTCGAACAAGCCTTGCAACTGAAATCAAGGTTCACCTCCTTCAATATTCGCCATATCAGCAGGAGTGATAACAAACCTGCGGATGCACTATCAAAACTTGCATCCACCAGCTTCCAACACCTGGCAAAAGAGGTACGCATCGAGATTCTGCAAAATCCTTCAGTACCCCTGCGCCAAATCAATGTCATCCAGTACGGTATAACATCCTGGATGACACCGATAATTGCATACTTACAATCAGGTGTTACTCCCAAAACCAAGGCAGAAGCACGCAAGCTACAATACAAAGCGTGTCATTACCAAATGGGAGACGATATCTTATACCGTAAATCATACCTGGGGCCACTCCTACGATGCGTCAACCCCCAATATGCCATATACCTTATCAAAGAAATTCACGAGGGAATATGTGGCATACACGCAGGCCCACGCATGGTCGTGGCCAAAATCATGAACGTCGGGTACTATTGGCCCGGCATGCACCTGGACGCAGTCAAAGTCTTACGCAAGTGTTTCAATTATCAGCGACATGCCCCCAAGACCTTGCGTCCCAAGAACAACCTGATCCCCGTCACCACCGCATGGCCATTCCAAAAATGGGCAATCGATGTGGTGGGACCGTTTCCAGACGCACCAGGTGCAGTAAAGTTTATCATAGTGGCTGTTGATTACTTTACAAAATGGGTAGAGGCAAAGCCGCTTGCATCAACCACCGCTATGATAACAAGGAAATTCGTGTGGGAACATATCATCTGCCGTTTCGGTCTACCAATGTGCATCGTCACCGATAACGGCACCAACTTCGCCGCCGATAACTTTCAAAAATGGCTAAAAGAGCTAAACATTGAACACATATTCTCCTCAGTGGCGCATCCGCAAGGGAACGGCCAAGTCGAGAGTATCAATAAAAGCTTAGTGGAAGGCATCAAAGCACGGTTGGAAACAGCCAGACGCGGCTGGGTTGATGAACTCCCAAGTATTTTTTGGGCTCACAGGACAAGCCCAAAAACAAGCAACGGTGAGACACCCTTCAGCCTGGTCTATGGCACTGAAGCGATGATCCCCGCGGAAGTAGGCCTCCCCTCACCTAGAATGTTGGCTATCAACAAGATAGACAACAATGAGGAACGCAGGGTTGACTTGGACCTCTTGGAAGAAAGGCGCGAAAACGCTGCCATCAACGAGGCCAAATACAAAACCAAACTTGAAAAGTACTACAATGCACGCGTTCGCATTTGTACTTTCAACCCGGGAGACTACGTCCTTCGTGACAATGAAGCATCTAACGCGGAACGCCCAGGGAAACTTGGCCCCAAGTGGGAAGGACCCTACCTCATCCAAGAGGTCCTGGGCAAAGGCGCGTATAAACTTCAAACATTAGAAGGCGAAACTATCGCACGCACATGGAATGCACAACAGCTTCGACGCTGTTATATGTAAGCCGTGTTTTTTACATTCACCATGTAACCTATCAGGCCACGGGCCATTTGCAAATAAATAAATAGACGATTCAATGCAATATTGTTTATTTATTTCTATTACAAATGCGTGTTCCACTCTGAGGTATACACAAAAACAGATTAGCAAAATCTTCATTCGTGATACCCACACAGAGTGATAACCACACGCAACTATTATAATAGGCCAGCAATGGCAACACTGTTTGTCCGACCAGAGACAATTCTTCATACTTGCATATCACCTAGATATGCAAAAGGCAATTACAGATTTAGTGTCACTCACAGTAACATTAAACTCATGCAAATTCAAACATGCAAGTAGTAAAAACACTTGTATAAATTGAACAGAACAATTCTTTATATTCAAAAAATTCCTGCGCGGTGCGCAGGGAATTTACATAGTTTTTAACATTTACATCAGGAAACAAAAAAGGCACGCAGGCCAGCCTAGTCTTTCTTTGTGCCATTGGAACCCTCAGCATCCTTGCCCACCACACTAGGTTTTTCCTCATCTTCTTCATCAGCGTATAACACTCGCAAGCGGTCCACATAGTCCTCCGCTTCTAGACACCTTTCAAGATCCTCAAGACCGGAAAGGGTTGTTTCGTTATACGCCTCAACCGCAGCTTCAAGAAGCGCTTCAGTATCCACACCGTGGAACCCGGATCGCTCATCAGTATATCCGCCCTGGGCTACAACATTCATATGGCCAATACAGCGATTATAGCCAGCTTTAAAACCAGCGTCCCGGGCACGCTCCTTAATCTCATTAACACCTGATACATTCTCAGGTGCGTCAAGGATGGCAGTAACAATCTGTAGGTCCCCTATTCGTATGGATCTTTCACAGAATTGTCTTTCCAATCAAGAGTGCGGAATCCTCTTGATCAGAATATCACAGAAACAAGTAGAAGAACAGAAACAGCAAGACACTTTCAAACCGGGTTTCTATTGATTATCAATCACTCAAGAATTACAATCAATCTAAACCCTAACTACCACAAATTCGTCCAAACCCTAGAGCCTTCACGAATTCTCTCATACAAACGTTTTGGCTGATTAACTGATTAACCTAAACCCTAAAGCCTAACCTTGTTTATATAACACAAGGTTTGCTACTTGGCTTAGTTAAACATCATGGACTGCGAATTGGACAGGCCCAATTCGCCCCCCATCCCCATAAGTATGGGTTTGGTTAGCCCAAACATTACAACTAACTATTACAAAGCTAAACCCGCAAACTGTTTATCGTTTAACTAATTACAAGATATCCAAAGACCAAATCTAAGCTGTTGTCACAAACATGCACCAACAAACTCCCCCTTGACAATAGCTTCATAAAATAACTTTGTCTTCAGTCATCTTGCAATCTTCATGTATTCTTGCACTGTCTTTGGTCTTTGGATAGCTTCAGCTTCAATAGCTTCTGTCAGCAACAGAATGACTCCCCCTAAGCTGATGCATCCAATCACCAAATCTTCAAAAACTTTAGCGTTTGAGTAAACTCCAGTTCAGCATTTGTATAGCAATCTTCAAACTCTTCAACTTTGTCTGCAATATAGAAAGGAGGTTCTACCATGCATCCAATCAAACTCTCATCTCTTCACAGCAACTCATCAACTTCTCAGCAACATAGCAACTTCTCAGCAACACACTGCTTCAATCTGTATACTATAAAACAAACATCTCGAGAAACCATAAGAATTTTTCAACATAAGTTAAACAAATTATTATTATTCAAGAGATTTGTTAAACTGTATAACAGATTAAGCCTTTTCCAATTTATCACCAACACACAAAACTTTTTAATCACACCCTATAACCCGCATGATTTAAAATTTTGAACTCACTTTCTAACACCGTCTCCCCCTATCAGTAACAATTCCTCCAAGAATAACAGTTTTCCGTACGTTAAGAATTTTAAACAGAAAAATACACAATTTTTGGATTTTTATATTTTTCTGAAAGCAAATAAATACGAAAAGCAATAAACACTCTATTTTTGTGAGAATCACTGTTAAGAAGATCATATCAGCACAATCAAACTGTTTTCACACTATTAGATAATTCTTTATTAATTTTTCGTGAAAAGCAGTCCAAGACGATTACCAGTATATTTGTCCACTTAAACAAAATGCATGAACATTTCAAGTACCATTACCATATGATACGTTAAGGTAATTTTAATACTAATATACTAGTGTGTCCCACTTCAGGATATACCCCCACGATCAAGGTATGCACAAAGATTCATCGTAGTAGGTGAGTATACTGATGTCATCCTTTAAGATATCCTGACAGTGTCTAGGTCTGCATATAATCTTTTTTATCATGTTTTGATTGCTTAACAATGAACACCCAAATAAATACTAATCAAATCCTGGAAATATAAACAACACACTCTATCATGCAAGTATCTTCCCTACCACATATTTCACAAGTCCAATCCAGATTTCTGAAATCTTAACTGGGAATAGGTTGAGAAGAGAATAGAATAGATCTTTAGGAGAGATGGTATAATATACAGATCAAATGAGTTTTTCTCAGTTTGATATAGGTTTATTGGGTTTCATTTGGGCACTTGAGGGCCTCTTTCGGGTGTATTAGATCTATAGCGCGACAACATACAGCTAGGTCAGCATGTATCTGGATGCAGCAGAAGCTGTCGTTGCCTAGCACCTCCAGGTCAGCATATATCTGGATGCAGCAAAGGAGGTACACGACTTTTTTCAGAGAAGATTTCAGAATCAGATCAAAATTGTGTGTATCGGGACAACATACAGACATTCAAATAGAAATGAGCTAATTCCAAGTGACTTTCTTTCCTGGGGTCATGTACAATTTTAGTTCTGAACAGAAAGACAGTCAAGATATCCCCAGATGAAATAACAGTATAAAGACCCAAAACTTCAGATTTTGGCAATCTATCAACGCAAGATTTAAGGTCATTAAACCATACACCACTGATGTGTTCCCCACTCATACACAATTCATTTAGATTTATATCACATTGGTAAGTTGATTATTTCATGCTTTTTGCCTACTGGTACATCATATAATGAAGCTGCTATCACACTTAAGCATTGTAATTTCAGTTTCAGTGTGACAGTCTAACTTGCTGATGTACTATCATTTCTCCTTTTTCACACAGTGATAGCTCATTTTTGTTTTTCTATTTTTTTATGTTTTTTATTTTTCAATTTTTTTTATTTTTGATTTTTAAGAAAAGCAGTAAACTATTTACAAAAATCCTTATGAAAAACCAGTTATTTAGGATTCCTCATCCCGTTGAGTTCGACTAAATGTTCAAAGCGAGCCCTGTCAAAAGCTTTAGTATAAAGATCTGCCAGGTTATCTAGTGTGTCGAATCAGCACTTTGAACTTCAATTTAAATCAATCAATGTAAATATATCAATAATCTCACACCCCCTTCATGTGCCTAGAGCAGCCACTATCAACATAAGTTGATAATCCTCCTTAGCAGCTCCTGCACACACCAACTAAGAAATTAGTTAGATTGGGGGACCCAAGCCTTAATGGTCTTGGGTCGTCCAAATTCACCAATTACTGTAACATCCATCCAATATCCATTACTCCTAACTGGAGTCTTGGATCTTAGACCTGTTGATGTAAATGGGTTTTGATTTCCATAAGGTCTCTGGTCCTGAAGGTTCCTATATGTATTTGGATTATTTGACCTTTGGAAATTCTGATTTTGAAACCTTGAATTTTGATTCCAAGAAGCTTTATTGTTATAATTTCTAAAGCCATTGTTATAAAATTTTCGACCACCATTATTTTGGTATCGATTGTGATATTGACCTTGACTTCTGAAATTATTAGAATTAAAAGTGTTCATTCTTGGTGAACTGCTTCTAGGTCTCTCGTATCTGCCTGATGGAGATCTAGGCTGAAATCTAGATTGATTTCTTTGAAAACGTGAAACTTGTGGAGTTCCTGTTCCAGCCTTATCTACACCAACAGCAACATTTACTGGTTGCTTAGGAGCAGATTTCTTTGGAGAATTTGAGCCTTTCTCCTCACTATCACCTTCCTTCACTGGTAATTTCCCTCTCTGTTTTTCACTAAGTTGTGCTTCACTCTTTTTGTTAGGACAGCAGCTTGCTACATGTCCCTTGACGTGACATTTGAAGCACGATCTCCTTTTCGAAGACTTCTTAGCTGGAGTCTCTGAGGTAGATCCCTTATCAGATGGTGATGATCCCTTGGATGAACCATGTTCAGTTTGCTTTATTTCAGATTTTTCTATGCTCTTATTTTTAGCAAACTCTACATTTGATTCATTTTCAATAACAGTTGTTTCATTTTTCATATCACTACCTTGAACAAAATTAATCTTTTTAACAAAAGCTTGATTTTTATTCTTAGGCGGTGAATTTTTCTTTTTAAAAGGTTCCCTGTTATTGTTATCTTAGCCTCATCACTCTCAGATCCATCACCTTTACTTGATGTGGATGCGAAACTACTTGGTGTAGATGCCATAAAGTCTGCTAGCTCATCTTCACTAGGCAGGAATGAATAGTTATGACTAAGAGGAGGTGGAACTTCATTAAAGCCTTGGAATCCCACACTTGTCTTGTCATTACTCTTCTTTAACCCACCCATCATGTGTTTCATTACAAAAGACGAATCTCTGAATTGACTCAATTTCTTTTCAAGTTCAACAATTTTGAGTTGTGCATCTGACAACTCTTTGCATTTTTCAGAAATCTCTTTTGTTTTCTCAGCCATCATGTCATGAGCTAAATCTATTACTTGAAGTTTTTCATTTAACTTGCATGTTAAAGCTTCAATTTCAGCTTCACAACCTTTTATTTTCTTCAAGTATGATGATTCATTTCTTTTAGCAAAAAAGTTTGCTTCTTTTATGTTAGACATCTCACTTACCAGACTTTGGTTTTGTGTTAACAACCTGTCAACCTCACCCTGTAGTTCACGACATCTCAAACACACAGAAATAGATTGTACCTCTTTCTCATGAACTTCTGAGTTTTCATCAGCAACAACCTGTTCAGCTTCACTCTTTTTCTCTACCTCAGCATCCACTTTAGCTTCAGCATTATCCACTTTAGCTTCAACATTTTTCACTTCAGATTCAGCATCACTCACAGTAGTTCCAGCCTCATCAACTGACACTATCTCTGCCATGAATGCCTGAGTGGCACTCTCATTTCCCTGATATCGCTTTTGTAATGCATCCCACATATCCTTTGAATTATTGTACTTTGTGAAGGTATGCTTGATGCTATCAGGTAAAGACATCTTTATTGCTGCCAAGGCTCTCTTTTCAGCATCAACCACCTGTCTCTCAGATTCATCCATCTTGTCATAAGACAGCACTAAAACCCTTCCTTCAATACTACGCGTAGGAGCAACATAGCCATCTATCATACAATACCACATTCTGGTATCTTCACTCTTCACGAATGCCTCAAACTCCTCTTTCCAGTCAGCATATTCTTTGACATTTTTCAGCTTTGGCCAATGTTTAACACTCTCACTAACCTTGTCCATTCTGACCATCTTTAAACACGTTTTTATCGTAACCGTACTGATAAAACCGTACAAAATATCTCCGAAAACAGTGGTTACTAACTTACACCGTTAGAATCGTCTCGAAAAGACAAATCCAATGATATATAGTGTCGAAAACCGTATTCGGAATTTTCCAGAGTCTTTTTTTTTTTACCCTAAAAATCCAAGGAATCTAACGGTCCAAACGGTTCTGTCAAACGAGCTACGGATCACTTTCTATTTGCAAAACAGTCAAATTTTCTCGACGCTTGCCAACTGAAATTCCACCACTTTTATTAATTTCGCTGCCTTGATTTCGCTGAGAGTGTTGTTAATTTCGCTAGGTCTGCTTCGCTGACAAGTCAAATTCGCTGATTAAATTCACTAGTCAATTTCGCTGATCAAGTTGCTGGTTATTTTCGCAGGTTAAATTCGCTATTACGACGACCTGTAAGTCGCTGAAAACCGTAATATTTTCGCTGTGGAAAATTTCGCGGTTACCAAAGTCGCCTTTGGATTTAACTTCGCCGATAACTATGCTGGTTAAATTCGCAGATCAGTCAAATTCGCCAGTACAGTCAATTTCGCCACCCAGTAAATTTGGAAACTTAATCTTTTCGAAAATTCTGATTATTTTCTGGATTCTCCTAACAACTTCTGACAACTTCTGCAGAATCGAAGCAGCAAAAACAACACCCTTTTCACCCAAATTCGATGAACTTGATGAAGAAACCAAGAACAATCTTCGAATTTCAGCCAAACCTGCAAATCAGCAAACCTGCAAACCTGCAAATCAGCAAACAAACAAAGCAGAATATCAAAACAGCCAATAAATCTCGAAAATTTTTATCAAAACAGCCAAGAATTTCGAAAATTTTTATCAAACAAACAGAAAAATTTCGAAAATTTCAAAACCCTAGTTTTCAAAAATTCGAAAAACTCCCTGTTTCTGCAGACACAATTCTGAACCGAGCCTTCAAGAGCTTAATGCTCTGATACCAATTGTAGGTCCCCTAAGCGTATGGATCTTCACAGAATTGTCTTTCCAATCAAGAGTGCGGAATCCTCTTGATCAGAATATCACAGAAACAAGTAGAAGAACAGAAACAGCAAGACACTTTCAAACCGGGTTTCTATTGATTATCAATCACTCAAGAATTACAATCAATCTAAACCCTAACTACCACAAATTCGTCCAAACCCTAGAGCCTTCACGAATTCTCTCACACAAACGTTTTGGCTGATTAACTGATTAACCTAAACCCTAAAGCCTAACCTTGTTTATATAACACAAGGTTTGCTACTTGGCTTAGTTAAACATCATGGACTGCGAATTGGACAGGCCCAATTCGCCCCCCATCCCCATAAGTATGGGTTTGGTTAGCCCAAACATTACAACTAACTATTACAAAGCTAAACCCGCTAACTGTTTATCGTTTAACTAATTACAAGATATCCAAAGACCAAATCTAAGCTGTTGTCACAAACATGCACCAACACAATCTGCAAAATAAGAATACAAAGGTTATCAAATGCAAACCTATAACAAAAATAATAAAGGCAAACGGATACTTACATGACCGATCCCGCGCATACGCATCCATTCACGATCAGCCTTGAGCAGCTCAAGTGATGAAGCAAGGCTATCTCTAGCCTCTTCAGCCTCTCTTGCCCGCGCTTCAACCTCATTAACACGGGCAGAGACCTCCTCAATAGTGGCCCCCCGGGTCCGCACTTCAGCCTGTTAACAAAATAAAAACAAGTATACAAAAATAATCAACATACTTGTGAGATGTACAAATTCAAAAGCAAGAAACTTATACCTGGAGGCCCAAGATAGTTTTGGTTAAATTGGTGCGGTCAACATTCGCCCCTTCAAGAGCCTTTGCAGTGCGGGCCTCTGCCTCCTTGGCCTCTTCAAGAGCCTTTGTAGTGCGGGCCTCCGCCTCCTTGGCCTCTTCAAGAGCCTTGGCGAGGCAAGCTTCCGCCTCTTTGGCCTCTTGGGCAGCCGCAACAGCTGCTGTTTTCTCTTTAACCAGCGCAGCATTTGCTGCCTTAGCATTGACAAGCTCCTGGCGAACACGAAAGAGAGTTTCATTCTGTTTGGCCCAAGAGTCTTTCCAAGCCTTGCGCTCATTAGAAAGTGTCTCGCGCTCATTAGAAAGAGATTCTTTCCAACTCTGGCGCTTAGTGGAAAGCAATTTTGCAAGGATACGAACCTGTTTAAGATCAGCAGTTGCAGCCCACTCTTCAGTCTTCTTACGCTTTTCAAACGCAGCCCTATCCCTTTCAAGCTTCTCGGCACCCTCACGTGCAGCCTTCACCAACTCCTCAGCCTCGGCACGCAAGCGCACATTCTCCTCCTCCCTGCGCCCCAACACCTTATAGTTTTCCATAATGGCATTGGCCATTACGGAACTCCCAACAAGCATGGAGGAGAGTTGGTTAATCTGGGCTTCAGTTGGTAAGGCACGGGCCCGGTTGACTTCAAATGGGGTGCCCAGACCACCCAAAATCTCCCTACACGCGGAGGGGTCAGCAGAAATATCATCCCCTTGCATCACAGACCATGGAGGGCGGTGGTAAGCCATGGCCCGATCTTCCGTATAGGTGCGGTAATAATACTCCAATTCAGACTCTTCAGGCTGAATGGGAGTCTCTACGAAACCCGCACCCCCAGAACCGGAACCAGAAGCCTTCTCAGCAGCAGGTAGGGCTGGCAATTTTTACACGATACACGAATACACGACACGAACCTACACGACCTTAACAGGTATCATGTATGACCTTAACAGGTATCGTGTACTAAACAGGTAGACACGAAACTACCTGTTAATTTTCGTGTCTAAACAGGTCAGATACCTGGTTACCTGTTATATACCTGTTAAGACATGTTAAGGTTTTAATTTTCAATTTTTAATTAAATAAAATATATATGATATTGATATATGCTACGGTCAGAATCTTCTTTAGATCAAAAAATAGAAAACCCTGATGACCTAATCAGATCTCTCTCAACTCTCTCAACTCTCTCAAGTTACAGCCGACATCGACAAGCTCCACCGCACCGGAATCCATCGCTCCACCGCACCGACATCCATCGCTCCACCGCACCGGCATCCATCGCTCCACCGCTCCGGAATCCTTTCTTTCACATCTCAACCCTTTCTTTCACACTCCGAACCTACCCTCTTTCACATCTCAACCCTTTCTTCACGCCTGCAACCACCTATCGCCACCGCCGGTAATACCTCTTCAACTTTCTCAGATCTCATTCAGCTCCTTCATAACAAGTTCTTTTTTTTCGTTTTTTATGTCTGTTTTGGTTTAATTTGATCTATAATTTATGTTTTCGTATTTGTAAATGTGCCGATTTGAGTTGATTTATTGTTTCTGAATCTGAATCTAGGTTTTTTTCCATATCAGAACTCTATGAACCGATTTTCAACAGCGATGGTAAGCAGATTCGAACTATATATGCTTCTGTTGTTAATTACTCATGCTTCTGTTGTTAATTACTCAAATTATATATGGCTTTACATAAGAACAAATCTGCCTAATTTTATTGTACACATGAAAACCTCTTGTTAATCACAGTTTGATTTTTTTTTAGATAACTTTGGTACTTTTTTGTTTATAGTTTATGTTATGAATTTGATGCAGCCCCTTGATTATAGTTTCTTGTATGCTTTCTAACAGATTGTATGCTTTCTAACAGATTAAGAAATTCCATATGAGTGATTCTCAAAAGAAGGTGGGAAAGAAGAAGGATAAGAAGTCTTATATATGTTTATCTAATTTTTATGGCTTTTGGTTCAAGTTCTTAATGAACATCGAAGCTCACTTGGTAAAGATACCGTTGAGGCTCTAATATGCACAAAGGATTGGTTATATGGAGATTATTGTAATGTCCCTTTTCCCTTGAGTTTTGTAAGGTTTTTATAACATAATATCTCACTAATAGTATATGTTTGTTTGTATTTGTAGGTTCTAAGGAAGTTAATTTAGATGAGCTCACTGAAGATATAATGTCACTTGATATTAGTGGAGAATCAAATGCTTCAAACTCAATGAACAATTCTAAGGTAACCACTTCAAATGCTTCGAGTAGTGTTGCTAAAAAACAATGAACGATCATAAGGTACTTACTCCAAATGTTTCAAGTAATGTTTGATAAATTAAAATTACTCGCTTTATGTCCAATTGTCAATGCTAAATATGAGTACAATTATGTGCAGGTTTGAATTGTTGGAATTAAAGATCTAAGAAGAGAACCATGGGAAATTTGAATTTGTATTTAATGGATGTTTTGAATTATCAAGTCTTTTGTGATTTGTCGTTTATGGATTTTTGTTTTAAACTTGTTAAGTATTCGGTGTTTATGGATTATTTAAGCTGTTTGTGAACTTTTGGCGAGTTTTGTTTCACTAAACAGGTTCTAAATATGTGATTATTCTAGTCTTCGTTAACAGGTACTAACAGGTAATTTTCGTGTATATCGTGTCGTGTTCGTGTTTGAAAAAATGGACACGAAACCTTATCGTGCCGTGTTCGTGTATGGCGTTTCGTGTATCGTGTCTTATCGTGTCTTATCGTGTCGTGTCTTATCGTGTACGGGTATACACGATATGCCAACCCTAGCAGTAGGAGACTTTGGCCTTTCAGTATAAGCAAATTTCAGGTTCAGATCATCAGCTTCCTCTGGGGTAATGACATTATCATGGGAATCCACCGTGTCCTGGATCTGGGCCGCAGGCCCCTTCCCAGTATCCTCCTCCCGCACCGAGGGTTCAGGCGTAACAACCTTATGAACCCCCGCATCCGCAGCAGTGTCATGCAGGGGAGGAGGAGGAGCATCAAAGATGGAGAACCCTTCATCTTGGGGTTCTGTAATCAAAGCAAAGATACGTTAAACGACAAGTACAAATACAAAATATTTGTCCAAGTTATGCATCACGTACCAGGAACAACCGCAGGCTTCCTTTGTCCCACAAAAGCCCCGCGTCTGGTCTGAATTTTTGGCTTCTTTTTCTCACCAGCATCAACAGCTTTCCCTGCTTTCCTCTTCTTCTCATCAGCAGCCTTAGAACCCGCAGTGGTTCCACCTGTGGCCGCACCAGCACCTGGAACACCTAAGCCCTCAAGGGTGTCAGATACTACCACGTAATCGGTATATCTGCGGAAATGAGAACGAGAGATACCTGCTGCATGCGGAACCAAAGGCGGAACAACAGGAACCTCAGTTTTCTTCTTGCCGCGACCCCGCACGGGCTTATCCACTTGCTTCTTCTCTGCATGCTTTTTGGGAGCACCCTTGGACTCAAACTTACCAAGGGCCCCAAGAGTACCTGCATGTAGAATATCAGCAACATGAAACTTATAAGGCAAGAAAAGAAGGCTATGAATTATACCTTTGCCCTGCGGCAGGGGTGCATTCATTGCCTCGCGTGTAGGAACGCGGAAGTTATGTAGAATGGTCAAATTAAAACCTGCACCTTCAGCAGTCTTGACAATATCAACCTTGCCAGTAAAGGTTGGATCAAATATCTTCCACAGCTCAACAACAACTTCTGATAATACACGTTCAAATTAATAGCAAACAAGGGAATAATGAAACCGCACAAGAGTAAGAACACTTACCATCAGTTTTCTCCGGCACAACGGGCCTTGCATGCTTATCGGCCCTAGTCAATAACATCCGCAGCATCCACAATTCAGTGTTCTTCAACAGCCTATGCTCAATAGTCCTCAACCGTGGGAACCACTCCGCATTCTCCGCATTAGGAATGGCAATATCCTCCGCAGGGATAGGCTCATTAATATTCCGCAAAGTCATGTTGAGAACAACCGCGGTAGCTTTAACATAGAAGAACTTGCTCTTCCACTTTGTAATACCCTTGGGAGGGGTCATCAACTTGGTACTTCCGTACCGTTCTCGGAAAGAGAAGAACCCAGTGTTCACCGTCAACTGATAAAACCCCCGGAAATTATCAACAGTAACCGGCAAACCAAGGGCACGAAAAGTCGATTCAAAGTGTCTAATACGAATAAACCCAAAAGGACTCATCTGGGAGATATGGACCTTGTAATGCTCCAACAAATCAGCAACAAAAACGGTCAATGGTAAACGAAGGTTACCATCAACGAAAGAATCGGCCCACATGGTCACGTGACCGGCTGGAGCACAAGCACCGGTATCACTGTCTTGGGGATAAACAGCCTCAAACTCAGAGGGCATCTGTGTACTAATCATCCGTTGGTCGAACGACGCTTTTGACCACTTCAAGGGTGGTAAGCCACCACCAGGGGCACTACCACCATCATCTTCGTCTTCACCGCCCACCGGAGAAGAAGCTTCAGGGTTTTCACCCTCCACATTGTGTGGGTTAGATGGTTCAGCCATCAGAAATATGAAGAAGAAAAGGATTGAGTTGCACAAAAACTCAGAAAATCGCCGGAAGTACAGGCAGATTGATCGGAGAAGATGAAGAGTATGATCTCTTTTTCACCGGAGAAATTTTTGAAATTTGAACAAAGTGACGAGAAACCAAACGGTTTCCCCTTATATACTCATCGCAATTAATGCGATGGAGTAACCGACTTACAAAAGTTCAAAAAGGGCCACTTACGTTTCGCCACGTGTTCAGCGACTTTTCAGCTGACGGTTATCACGCGCGCGTGGCCACCCACGCGCCTGACAGAAAAGACCTTTACACTACTTGCTACAGTGCAGTTATGACCTCGGTCAGTGCAAACGTCCTTTCAGATCATCACATGTCAGAATCCTACCAACTTTCAACAACCCACACGTGCCATCAGCCACGTAGACAACACAAAAGCGACAAACATTATCCAAACTTAAGCGGCATTCGGTTTTTCTGGTTTACCGCACCATAACCCATACCGCATGTCGTTTTTTACATACCCCTCAAAAAAGGCAAAAATATATATCTTTAAATTATATAAGGGGGTATAAGCAATAACCGCACATACCCACGAGCACACGTGGAATATGCGGAGAGGACACACACCAACCCGCACAGGTGCGTCAGATACTCAGAACCAGCATGGTTCTTTGGACTGCGAAAACCGTTTCTCAGGATGCGGTAAACCGCACTCCATGTAAGCTTCTTCAAGCTTCAAAACCCTCATTTCCGGTTCACAACCACGGAGGGAACGCAAACAACTTCTCCTTAAGGAAAAGGACAAGTGTGCTGAGCAACCGCACATCAGCAACCCTGTCTCCTGAACCTTCAAGAGCTACGTCCAGGCTACAAGACTTCTAGAAGCGAGTTCTTTGCTGCAAACCGCAACCACTCGTGAATAGTTACTGCAAACCGCAACTATGGGAACGGTAGTTACGGAAGAGCCACAACTAAAGCACCATGCGGAGGAGCAAAGCTACTTCAAGGAAAACTGCTTTTCAACTAAGCATTAAGGAAAATGGCTACAAAACGAATGCAGAAGAGTTTCAACCAACTTCCCAAGTATCTAAGGTGATCTCCTCCGGAAAACACTACTTAAAGAAAAGTACTTTCCACCAAAGCGTGAAGGAAAGTAGCTCCAGAACAGTGGTAACAAGTCTGCTTATGACTAGTTACCCACCTATGGACCGCATAGAATAAACAATGGTGGGCACAACCCTGCCTATGACCATGTTTATCTGCCCATAGTTCAGATTCACATTGTTCGACCAAACACGACCAACAATGGCGCAACTACCCCACGCTCCTCAAACAAACATGGCCAACAAGATGCGGCAACGAGGTAACCGCAAAGGACGTGCGGTTACTAGAGAGCTAAGCCTCAGAGGACGTGCGGTTACTAGAAAGCTTAACTGGAGAACATGAATACCCCACAAAACAGGGATCATCATTGCATGTCCAGTTGCTGAACATAGAGCTTGAGCAAAGTACTTACAACTTTGCACTAGCTGACGCAGAGGTTACAACTAGACTGACGAAGACGTACATCTTCAGTCACGATCTCAGAGGTTGGTTCGAACCCTGCTAACACCTTCAGTCACCGTCTCAAAGGTAGGTTCGAAACACCAACAGGTGACTGATGACATCAAGAAAAGGTAGACTGAGAGTCAAGTCCTTGGCTGAGAATTCCGCATCAGACGGAAATTGCTCACCAGACACCCTTCTCGAAGGAAGGAACAATCCACTCGAAAGGCCTACTACTTACTGAAAGAAGGAGCCACCTACATGGCCCATATTTAACCTTCTAGACAACATAGTCCAGTATCCCTCCCACATGCAACTTGCATACGGAAGGAACACTAGACTGGGGGGACTTGAAGGGGTATGGTCCCAGATCTCGCGTCAGCATGACCGCGAATGACCATTACCCTCATCAAAAACCTCTAACAGCAATAAACTTACCTGTGTCCGCGTGGGCACACGCAAACACAGCGGTCCAATCTGTCAAGTGATGAGAAGACTTACCTTAAGGACGGAAACTAATGTTACGCATAGCGATGCGGCCCCGCACCGCATCCTATGAACATTTTCGTCACGACAAGGGATCTGGACAACAGTAACAGTCACTCAGCAGGCAATGCGGCATAACACCGCATCCCGCGTAAATCATGGATGAAACAACCAACGCGGGAACAACATCAATGACCGCAAGCAGCGATGCGGCTTGGCACCGCATCCTGCCTACAAGGCAAGTGGGCCTGACACCACAGTGCAAGTGGCACTGGGAACAGTCGCCTACCGGCCCACGTGTATACAACAGTCTGACACCACAGCAGGACGTGGCATCACCACAGTAACCGACAGGTCTGACACACCTGCAAATAGCTGTGCGATGTCAGGCTAGCTACTCAACTACCCTCCTCCACTCCTCGGCTATAAATACTGACCCCAAACCAGGTTTGAGGTATCACTTCTCAACTCTCTCAATACTACTACTACTATCACACTTTGCTTCCCAAGCAAACTACTGATTCTCACGCCGGAGAGCGGTAACAAGGAGCACCCCCCACCCCATCCTCCTTGTTGCGAGTCACGGTTTGTTTCCTTGTGCAGGAAACCCACCACCAGACGATCCAGCCGGCGATCCTCGGAAAGAAGGGATTAACCCTCTTGACGAGACCAGTGAGTTAACCTACCTGGTTAACCATTGTTTCATCACGAGTGTTGGTCTCGTAACGAACCGAACAGATACTGACCAAATTCCCGCCGCAAAGCGCGAGGGAATATCACTAGTTAAAATAAATTATGTGGAATAGTTCATACATACTTATGTTGCTAAAACAATCGAAACACAACTAAGCTTTAACAAATCAATGTTAAAGAAAGTCTGGAAGCATGGGATTGGAGATTAAATCCAAACTCGAGTGGACTTTCAAGTCAATTACAACAATTAACAAACATGCTACAAAGTACTTACTTGGGAAATCATTCTGACAAGTGGAAATGGATGTTCAGCGGGGATGGATATTTTTGGTAAACTCTACAAGGGCAGCATTATGTCGGTTTGCGGTGCCATATTGCCCAACGACTGGGTGAAATGGGCACCAAAAAAAGTAAATATTTCGGTTGGAGGGGAATGCAAGATCGGCTAGCAACAATGAAGGGTTTAAAGAGTAGAGGTATACTATCAAGCTCTCCGATGTGCAAACTGTGTGGAGACTGTGAAGAGAATGCATATCATTTATTTACGGATGTTATGTGGCAGCTATCATTTGGCATAAGGTAAGTCTTCGGTGCAAAGTTCAACCGATCTATGCATACTCTATGAAGGAACTTCTGGAACTACATAAAAACCTGGCGATCGACAAAATCAAAAGCAGACATATTCAAACGGTAATTTTGGCATCTTGTTGGACCATATGGAAAGCAAGAAACGAGTCAATTTTTAACCGGAAGAAAGTAAACATCGAGGGGATCTTCGGCGAGATACAAGCTAATTCTTTCCTATGGATAAAAAGTCTGGCGAAGAAACATAATCTGGATTCGAGCAATTGGGTGAATTTCGAAAATTTATCTTGAATTCTTTATAAAATGTTTAATTTGTAATAGGTGATTAAAATTTTGAGATAGTTGATTTAGTTGCTTACTAATCATTTTGTATTAGCAAAACTTTTAGGTGTTGAATAAAATGTCGTTTGCCGTTAAAAAAAAAATAGGGTAAATTACGCTTTTCGTCCTTTATGTTTGTATCAAATTGCAATGGATGTCCTTTAACTTCAATAATTACAATCACAGTCCTTTATTTGTAAAACTTGTTACACTCTACGTCCTTTAGCACTAACCAGATTAAAATTTTCAGTTAAGTATGACATGTGCCTTGCACATGAGGGCAGTTATGTCTTTTTACTCCAATCTATTTAAATTTTAAAAAATAAAAACATTAATATATATCTCCTGCCCTTTAATTATTTAACCCCCATTTATTTGTTAGCATCTTCAATCTTTAAAATTGAAACCCTTTGCCTGCAAATCAGTTGAACAACCACATAGATTCACTACCGACCACCTGCAAATCAGTGACGTTTCATCACCACCACCACTCTAATTACAAATCATTAAACCAATTTCACTCTGGTTGGCAAATAACACAACCACCCTATAAACTACAAAGCGATACTTTAAAAGCAAAAGCAAAATATCATCTAAATACGTTAAATCAGTTCTTTTAATTATCAAAATTTAAATGTAAATCAAAAAGTATAAATAACTGTTATAAGAAGAGAACTAGATCATGAAATCACATCAAACTCCCCACAATCAAAATGTAGATTGCATTTAATTACGATTTCATAACAACATCCAATTAAAAAACAACGAGCCCTAGATCTATAAATCTGATCGACATTGACTTTTGTTCTATAAATTATCAAAAATTGATTCAACATTTCATAAAACTCATCGTAAATTACCAAAATTTGATTCAACATTTCAGCCAAATTAGATTACATACTCACTGAAAAACAACAATCCAATAGAACGAAATGCTAACGAATCATAGATCTATAAATCCGAGAAGTAGATCGGAGAACCAGACCTTGCAAACGTATCTGCAATCACTTTCCTTCTCGGAATCTTCAAAGGTCGTCAATTGAGCACCGCCGATTCATGGAGGAAACCGTTGTTGTTTATTGGTCTTGGGTGGGTACCGGAGGTGGGGATGGTGGTGGTAGTTGGCGCTGCCGCCGTGGCTCCGCCACCAAGGGTGGTAGCTGGTCGTTTTATAGAGAGAAACATGAAAGAGAAGAGGGATAAAAGGGATAAGGTTTGTGGATGTGAAAATGAAAGGATAAATAAGATATTTTAAATATAATAGGTAAAATTACTAACCTACCCTCATGTGCAAGGCACATGTTATACTTAACTGAAAATCTTAACCTGGTTAGTGCTAAAGGACGTAAAGTGTAATGAGTTTTACAAATGAAGGACTGTGACTGTAATTATTGAAGTTAAAGGGCATCCATTGCAATCCGATACAAACATAAAGGACGAAAAACGTAATTTACCCAAAAAAATAACATAGCCGAACAATACTTTCCAATGAGTTTCAGTCCTCAACTTTTCTTAGCTCCCATCCAACCCGGTTCTAATAACGTACAATAATCCGTCTAAAAAAAAAAAATATATTATGGTGTACAAATACTAAAAGTATAAAGTTTGAGGGGGTACAATTCCCCACCCAATCTCTCACTAAACAACATATGCAAGACACTGACTCACAACTTCAATGTCATGAACCTAATCCACAACCTTCCGGTCAACTTTTCCGGTTAACCGGCGGTAGAACAAAGACCAATGAAGCGCAAGAAGTGGTCAGAGCTCGAAGAACAAACGCTCCTCACCAAATACTCCGACCTCCTCACCTCCGGAACCCTAGCCAAACTCAAAACCAGAGAGAAAAAGTTCAAACCAATCGCCGAACATGTCAACTCCCTTCACCACCTCCGTGATCCGCTCAAGTTCCCCTTCAAATGGTCTTGGCGTGACGTCTCAATCAAGGTCCAAAACATGCGTCATCAGTATTTAGGAGTCAAGCAGAAAATTAGGGTTTCAGATAGGGAGTATGATTGGGAAGATGGTGAGAATCACTGGGAGAATTTCATGAGGTATAAGGAAGTTTTTGGAGATATTGAGCTTCAAGTTAATGATGACAAGAGGCTTATTAATAATAATAATAATGATGTCTTTGGTGGAGATGAGTTTTTAGGGTTAGGGTTTGATGAATTGCAAAATGATGAGGATGAGGATGATAATGAATTGAGTGGGGATGATGATGATGATAAAGGGGGGAGTGGTGATGATGATGATGATGATTCGGGTGAGACTAGTTTGAAGAATGCGCGAAAGGGGGTTAACGGTAGGATGTTAGGGTTAGTGGGAGCTCAAATGTTGGAACTGAGAGATGTGGTGATGAGGAGAGAGGAGAAGAGGAAGGAGAGAGAGTGGAAGAGGGAAGAGAGGAAGACCGAGAGAGATTTTCGAAAGCGGAAGGAGTGTCGAGAATTGGAGTTGGAAGAGAGGCAGATGGTGATGGCGAAACGGGAATTTGAGAGCAGGATGAGGTTAGAAATGGAGTTTGATGAGGAGAGGAGGCGGCGGATGAAGGTGGAGGAGAGGTGGGAGGAGGAGGAGCGGAAGTGGAGAGAGAAGATGGTGCGTATGCAAATCGAGCATGAGAAACAGATGATGCAGTTGCATGCCAACGCTTGCCAGAATCAAATGCAGATTCTTGGAGTCATGGCGCGGTTTTTTTGTCAGTTTTTTGGATCGGCGAGTGATGGGTTGGGGAGTCTGGCTCCACAGATTTTACAGCATCCAATTCCAGGAGGATTGGATGACCATGGGAAGCCGGATGCTAATTCACCTTCGGAATTCTTGTAGTGTAATTTTCAACCTTCCTTGCATATAGTTTGATAAACCTTAGATCATTACATATGTTACAAATTTCTGTTGTCACTTTACTGAATATTAGCAAATAATTGTATTCTTTTTTGAATGATTTATAATGCAATTTTATGATATACAATTCTAGAATAGTTCAGTTTTTTTATTAGAAAAGAACCCAAAACGCAACCATTTATAATGTGTTCAGTTTTGTGTCGTAGACTTTGAGTCACATGTTTGGAATGCTCTAGATGTATATGTATATGATAGGATTTATAAATCTGTGAGCCAATCTCAGAAACAATCAAATGCTCTAATATTGCCATGTATTGCAGCTCAGAATCCTGAATAAAACAGCTAGATACCCTCTATATTCTTAATATATGTATGAATCAATGCTATACAAATCTGGTGTTCACAGGCTATCTCCCGTTTCCAATGATTTAATAATCCTTCTGTGCCACGTGGCGGTTTCAGGCTCAAACCTGAGCTCCCACGTAGGCCAGTAGTGCAGGTCCTGTTTCAGTGTCAACACCCTTGGCTTCCCATTCAGATGGACTGTCTTTACACGAACAAATTCTCCGTCTTCAATTTCCTGTATGCACACACACATTACTTGAATAAACGACTTTGTCAATCAAAGAAAAACACAAACAAAATATGAAAGAATCTTAAGCAAGTAGAAAGCAAGTTGAGAATATGAAACATTTGTACCTTTGTGACATTGACAAAAGCATCCAAGTCAGGAGTTGGTTTTCCATTAACTTCCACAATCCATTGATGAGCAGATAAACCGTATCTATGCACAGGACTCCCCGAGGACCACCTGCAACAGAGTAAATTAAATTCTGCCTAACAATGATGCTGACTGTGCAAGTCAAAAAGGATCAAACCCATACTTTGTAACATATACACCATGACCCTCTTGAGGAAGAAACCCGAGAGCACGTACTGCTGGGTGAGGAGCTTGCACAAAACATCCACACCAGTTAATTACACGTGTGGTACCGTTGCCATCTCTTACATCTGTTCCCACTTTAACCTGCATTTCATGTCCCTGAGAGCAAACCGTACAACAGGATTCATTAATATTTCCCACATTACTTCGTGGACGAGACTAACACGGTATCTGTATTATGGTTAACCTGACGAAAGATGGTCAATTCGAGTTTTGCATCCATGTCATCATACACATCCATGGCATGGCATGCATCTTCAATATCATTAAAACATGTAACTATCTTCTTATTGATTGCAAGAACCATATCACCTTGTTTTAGTAGATTCTCAGCTTTAGATCCTGCTAAACAACCTTTGACCCGTAGAACCTGACGTCTAACAGGATCTTTCTTTACAAGAGCCTGTGAACAACAAATTTATAGAAAAATCAATTTCTGCATATGTTACATAGAAAAAAAATTGAACAGAGTAAGGCATACTTGGATCCAGTTGGTGGTGAGCCCAAAACTTCTAGCCTTGGAAAGTAAAGTAGAACAAAACTCGACCTCTAAAACCCTAACTAGAGGCATTCGTCTTTTGATACCATTTATTACAAGTGACGGTCCTTTGGCGCCTGATATTATTTCATTAAGAACTTGGCTAATCGAATGTATCGGAATACCTCTCACTAATTGATGACCTTTAGATGAGTTCTCGCCATATTTGATCTACAATCAGGAATTAATCATCAGATTTTGTCAACCTTCTATCGACTCGAAAAGAACCAAGTTGGTACGAACCTGAGTCGGAAACCTCCCCCATAAAGCTTTAACTCTTCCATGCTCATCAGTCAGTACTCCTGTAAAGTTGCTACCAAAGTCTGCATAAAGCAAGCAATATTGATAAGTAATTAAGTAATTAACCAATATAAATATGTAAAAGATTCATTTGAAAAGTGGATAAGATAATGTAGTAAGTACGAGTATTAAGCTCTATAACTTCCGGTGAATCGGCTGAACTTATCTTTAGAGTTGCAGATGGGTTGGTAACAACAGATTTTCTAGATTTTGCTTGTAAGCTCTTACTCAATCCCACAAGATATACACTCTCTCCACGATGCAATGCAGGTTCTGTCACAAATAAAATTGAAGAGAAAAAAAGAACGGTTAGTATACTCTATAACTAAAATGAGAAAACGTCTCAAATGTTTATCTGGTACAAGTTTTCCTACCTGGAAGAAGCTGGGCAGCTCGGACCAATGAATTACCAGCAGGTTGAATGACAGAAGGGTCATATGCAATAAGTGCGTATTTGTGAACAGGATGCAGAAACACCACCTGAAAAGTCAAACCTTGTTATATTTATCTTCTAATAGCCGAAAACAACAGTCTGCTTTTTTTGCTTTTCTTTTTTATATGGGTGCGTATATACCTCCCCGGGAATTTCGATTGGAAGTGCAGCAAAGGAAAGCATGACATCAGATGCTAATATGGCAACCGTATTCTTGTCAACTGCAACCAATCCCATTTCTTCTGACTGATATATAATCACACCAGTTCCAGTAAAATACTGTGTATTGACACCGTCAACCATACATGACGCTGGTACAGAAACCTGACAAGTCATACACCAAGAAATGTTCCAAATATTGTACATCAATCCCATTAAACGACTAATAAGTGAACAGTGATTCGATGCTGAAGAAATTACCGTAAGCATGACAAGAGTTGGCTCTATTACACGCTCAGCAACGGAAGCATTACCAGAGTCTGATGATGTGTCATGATCATTACTCACGACTATATCTCCTGGCGATGTTGAATCTTCCACCTCAGCAATCACATGCTCAGAGCTACTAATGTTCATACCGGCAACACCATTAGCAACTTGTATAATGGCAGAAGAAGTAAGTTGGGAATCGGAGGGCAGGGCCGGCTTTCGTATCCAAATACCAGAATTGTCATCACGGGTATATATTTGAGGTGAAGCATACCACTCATGCCGATCCACTGTAACAAGAACAGACTGCAACCAATACAAAGTAAAAATGACAGCAACATGTTTCTATCAACTAAAAAAAAATGATATTCTACCAACATTAGTATTAGATACCTCCGTTCTATGGCGATCTTTGTAGTTTATGTATTCCAATGGAACCCTAGCTCCTCTAGAGAGCTTGGATAGAACATTAATGAAGTCTTCAAGATTTGAAACGTCTTCATCGGCTAATCTCTTAATAATGGCATGCCGTGGGACCCCTGCTTTATGAAGCATGTAACTGCACATGGAGAATACAAATTATAATGGTTGAAGTGTTGAACATTACATTTCCAGAGTAGAGCAAAGAGAGAGCATGTTATTTTCCCACGCATTTAGCCCATAGATTGATGGTCAAACCAAAGTGTTATATCAATGAAATAAAAAAAAATAACTATATGAAAGAATTTACCCAGGTTTTGATACATATACAAGACCACAGGGAAAACGAAAATTCCTAGCTTGTTGATACGAGAGCGGGTGTATAACCCCACCACTAACTTCCAAAAAGTAGTTTGGAGTTATGGAGTGTAAATCTTCAACCTGAAAAAATAAAATATGATAATATTCTCTGTAAAGCATAGAACATAGATGTAAGAGACCGGTCACTCACCACCAACTGAACGGTCAAAGATGTGCCACCCCTTTCAAACTCTAACTCGACATTTTGGCCCACACTGTCATCAAGTAACATCTCCATCTTCAGAAACTGAGTAATCACCTGCAAAATGGCTTATTTATTTATTGAAGCACATTTTTACAAATAATTAAGAGCACCTAAATCAAATATTAAAGATTGTTTATTGTGTATTCAAATGAACTGAATGTTTCAATTTCTGATTATTGTTTAAATAACCACAACTGTCAAGGGACAATATGGTGAAATAACACATACTTCCCCATTCATGCGAACAAGCACATCACCAGGCTCCAAATGGTCATAAGCTGGGCCACCTGGCACCTACACCATGCCCATGATGATGTCAGGCATGAATATATAGCTGAACATGTAGATTGTAGATAGCAATTTTACAATACAAACTGCAAGACTTACCACAGAATTAACTACAAGCATCCCCGTTTCACTTAGTGGAGATGAATTGCGAACCAACTAAAAATAAAAAAACAAATACGAAAACGTGAGAACTTAACGTTTCCTTTGCATAAACGAATCAACAAATAAAGTTGAATAAAAACCAACAGACCTGCTCTGTTTCACTTTGCAAACCAAGCCGACAGGTCTCATCAAATCCTTTGTGGACAAAGGTTGCCTAACAGAAACAAGAGATCTATAGTAAAAACATTAAGTTTAATAATATATGGAATCAACTTTTAGACAATGCAACCAACAAACCTGGATTGTACCACGGGGTATTGTAACAGCCTCCCACTTATCTTGACACAAATCTCTCCCTTTTTGCAATATATTTAAAGCCCTCACCACCTGCAAATTCAAACTTCAGAATTTTGTGCCTCTTTTTAAACTCCCTGCAGCCAGTCTGTATGATTCCTTGGAGAAAATTACATTTCTTGTTCCAACATATTAATTTCAAATTAAAAATTCAAAACACACGAGCATTTTTAGAGCCTGACAGCCACCACAAAAAAAGTGTAATATGTTGTCACAACATAACCCATCCGGACACCCTTGTTTGTACTTACTCGTTCTAAAGGAAATAAAAACGCTGAGGAACTAGAAGTCTTGCTGCCAGCATTTAATGCAACAGCCCTTCCTTGCCAATTGATGACTGGGGACCCACTCGAACCACTTTTAGTACCTGAAGCTGCCTGTTGTGGAGGGAAAAAGAATAAATCAAAATAACATAAGAAATCAAAACTACTTGATCAAAGCCAACAGTAATTGAAGAACTAAAACACATTGATAAACAATGCTCAAAAGTGTAAAATTTCAACCCGTTTACCTGAAAATGGGTGGATTACGGCTACATTTTATCTCCAAAGTTTAACCTCAATTAACTATTGTTTGTAGTCATATTAAATATAATGTTGGCGGGTCAGCCAAGAGTCACCCATTTTGACTGACCCGCCCATGTTACCGTCTAATCGTCAATATTAATGCAAATTTACCTTTTCTCACCCATTCGGACCCAAAACTAATAGCATTGGTAGTAGCAGGAAACACACCTGTATGTAGAAAGTATTGAAATCGTTGTAGCCATCTCTGCGACAAGAATATGTCTTTATAGTTAACATGTGATGAATGGCAGCAAATCCTATAACTTAACTTGAAAACTACCAACAAATATTTCAGGAGTGATACAAATAAGGAAAATATTATGAAGCAGCATACATCTTATAATGTGGCGCATCCCTATCCAGACGAGCAAGAGTACCAGCCAAAATAGAGATCTGTAGGTTTCAGAGTAAAAGACACAACCAAAGATATAACTTAATATAAAGGAGATGGTAAATAGTAAAAGAAATACATGACATGTTCTACTTATGAATCCATAAACATAAAAATATACTTATAACAACAATACCTTCTCTCCACTATCATTACCAACAACTCTAATTTCGAGTCCAACAGAAGCAGCTTCAGGAGCAAGAGGTATCTCTTCGTAGCTCAGAAACTTCACCGCAGCAGGATCATAGCGAAAGAATCCAAAATCGTGAACCTGAAATTGCAAAAGCATAACATTGTAATTTGTAATCACCACACACAGCTGTCAAAACACATGAATGGTCTATTAACCAACTCACAGGATCTCTATATATAGGATACACCGGAATCTCTTCACGATTAACAAACATAGCTTCCGCTGTCACAGGACCTACAAAACACACAATCACTCAACCTAAAATGTCCAATTAAAGTTATTCTCACCATTAGGACTGCAAGTAAACTGAACAAACATGAACAGGACCTTGTTCGTGTTCATTCGTTAAGGAAATAAATGTGTTCACCAATTGTTCATAAACACTTTCCGAACGAGATTTTCTGTTCGTTTGTTAATCTTAGGTAAAGAACACAAACATTCATGAACAGAAACAATATGCATAACTAGTTTTTTAGTAAGTTATTATATACATGTGTGTTAAGGCACAAATTAACAATATAATTGCAAAATAAAACCAATTTTCTGTTAGAAAAAAAGGCCCAATTTCAAAGGTCCACTTTTTAATGAACTTCTTTCCCCAAACAAAGGAAGTGTTGGTTGGTTTAAGAGGCTAATGCAGGTAGAGAAAATTATTTAAAGTGAACCTGGTTTGACGACATGGCGGTTAGTGAGTAAAATTCCGCGACGCTTATCAACAACAAAGCCCGTAGCAGAGCTTGAAGTTGCGGATTGGGTGTCAAAAGCTCGGGTGGCAGTGGTTCGAAGCACCACCACCGCCGGAACAACCTTCTGCAGTGCATTACGCCAATGGTTCTCTTTCATATCCATAGAGAACACCTCATCATCCTTCCTTTCCAATGACTCCGCCTCCATTTCCGCAGTCAATTTACCTTCATCTTTTTTTTTTTTTTTTTTTTTTTTTTTTTTTTTTTTGAACGGCTGCTCACCGGTTTGTCTCAACACGGGTATTGCGCGCGGCCCGGGTTCGAGACGGCGCCGTAGGCGTCTGCGACAAGCATACCAAACCGAGGCCCGGCCAAAGGTAACTCGGGGCTGCCAGGAATCGAACCCGCAACCTGAGGATGGGAACCACACTGGGTGTAAACCCACCCTCACCTCACTTGTAGGTATATATATTTAAGATTTAAGATATTTTATTAATTTACCTTCATCTTAGTTAGGGTATATATATTTAAGATTTAAGATATTTTATTAATTGCATTTGAAGATTTGTATTTCCTATTTGTAATATATTTAAGATATTCATACTGATTTTAGTTGATTTGTATTTCATATTTCATATTTACAATACATACAAAACAAACAAACTGGCCGGCGAGAATAATTGTGTTATATGTGGTTGGCTAAAAGTGACGAGCACTTTTTTTTATATTTAATAGTTATTTATAGGTTTTGTCAAATTACAATTTTATTCCAGGTTTAAAATTATGATTCTGTCCCAGGTTTAAAATATAACTTTGCTTTAGCCCCTGTTTAAAATTACGATTTTGCCCTAAGTATAAAAATATGATTTTGCCCCCAGCTAGAGTCCTGCCAAATTACGATTTGGTTCCCAGTGAAAAATTACGATTTCGTCCTCAGTTAAAAATATTTTTTTTTGTTTTATCCCTAGCTAAAAATTACGATTTTGCCCTGAGTTGAAAAACTACGATAAAAAAATGGTTTTGCCCTTAGTTCAAAATATGATTTCCATTTTAAAATTACGAATTTACCCAAACTAAAAATTGTAATCTTGCCATCGTTTTTTTTTCTTGAAAAAACTATGGTAGTGTTTTATTTTACTTGGTTGACTCAGTTTAATTTTTATTAGTGCAAAACAGCTGTCTAGCACTCCCTAATTGCTCATGACAAATTATTATTTTGCCCCAAACTCTAAATTACACGCTTGCCATTGTTTTAGTTATTTTTTTATCATAACTATGGTAGTGTTTTTGTTTGATTGGTTGACTCGATATATCTTTTTTGAGATCGTGTTATAAGTAGCATGTATAACTAACCGAAATAAATGCGTACATGTTATTAAACTAAGAAATATTCGGTTTAGCGCCCTGCAACGCGGGCGGCGCATAACCCTAGTTTGTAACAAACTTATATGGATGTTGTATTATATAAGGTGAAGATTAATGGAAAATAAATCAAGTTCGATAACACTATCTTTTATAGTGTCACAGCAACACTCTTTGACGATAACCCTAATTGAGATTAATGGAAAATAAATCAAGTTCGATAACACTGTCTTTTATAGTGTCACAGCAACACTCTTTGACGATAACCCTAATTGAAAAGCCATCGCCAATCTAGACGTTTCTTCATGTGATGACGTTTGAATATTATATTATTATACATATTAAACTAAACTTCTGAATAGTAAAATCACAATTTTTAAATATTTATGTGTTATTTTTAGTAATAAATAATAATCGATAAGTTTTAAGTATTTTTATTTTAGGTTGTTAGATTTTAATAATCCTAAGTTTCACTTGTTGGCCGATAATAATACCAACTTTAAAAATTCCCTCCAATAATCCCAACTTGTAAAAGTTTGACCACCATTGATCCTTTTCTAACATAGGTGCACCTAAATCAATTAATGAGTCTCTAGGTGTAATTGAATCTATTGAGTAGACCAAATTCTTATATCTTGTAAAATCACAATTTTTAAATATTTATGTGTTATTTTTAGTAATAAATAATAATCGATAAGTTTTAAGTATTTTTATTTTAGGTTGTTAGATTTTAATAATCCTAAGTTTCATCTGTTGGCCGATAATAATCCTAACTTTAAAAATTCCCTCCAATAATCCTAATTTGTAAAAGTTTGGCCGCCATTGATCCTTTTCAAAGATATAAGAATTTGGTCTACTCAATAGATTCAATTAACCTAGAGACTCTTTAATTGATTTAAGTGCACATATGTTAGAAAATGATCAATGGCGGCCAAACTTTTACAATTTGGGATTATTGGAGGGAATTTTTAAAGTTGGGATTATTATCGGCCAACAGGTGAAACTTAGGATTATTAAAATCCAATATCCCTTTGATTTTTTATTAGTAATATTTTATTGATTATTTAATTTTCCTTTTAGTGTTAAGTTAAAAAAAATCCGTATGTATGTTTATTTTTTTTAACATTTCAAGTTATTTGCCCACGCGTTATGATGGTATGTTACCGCATGCATTAGATAGAAATCGGTTTGGTTCGGTTCATTACTGTACCAAAATGATACATACACTTCGTATAGAAATCAATACATGTTTTACATGGCCGAAAACGATAAAAACAAACACTGGTACTAGCATCTATGTTGTTCGTATGACACCGATCGGTTTAGAGTGTCACGGTACTGGTAACGTCATTGATGTTCGGTATGGTAGAGTAGCAATACGATGTCAGTTTATAGAAAGAAAAAAAATATATAAATAAACTCCTAAACCGAAAATGATGTTCTTCGGTTGGGTACAATATTGTAGCGATACGGTGTCAATTAATCGGAAAGAAAATGAAAATAAATAAATGTTGGTACTGATACAAATGTTGTTTAGTCGGTTCCGATTCAGTTTGGTATGATTGTGGCACAATATTCGTTATCAAAATATCGCAATGTTGAAAAAAAACATAGAATGTAAACCAATCGAATCTATATTAACTGAACAACATAGGTCCCGGTATCGATATTCGTTTTTTGTTTTATGTTTTCGAACGAAATAAGGTTTTCTCTTCTGATCACTATAGGCTATTACGAGTACAAGTATTGTAACGAAACGAACAGATACCGACCGAACTCTTGCCGCCGCGAAGCGTGAAGAGAATCTTACTAGTTTATATTTATATAATAACAAAGTTTGAAAGCTCTTATTAACAGTTTAAGTTATCCGGTGTTTCATGACTTACATATGCCGGTCTTCATCATTATTTAATATAGTTTGTTACGATCATAATAAGTAATAAGTGGTAACAGACCATATATTCATATGAGTAATCTAGATCGTTTAGGATAATAATAGTAATTTGTATCTTTTATTTTACTTGAATTATTGAATTAAAGTATTCAAGTTATGTTGTTTTTATTGGTTGCAGAACTGAAATTTTGGATTCATGTATAACTAGATGTAAGCCACGCCGCGTTGCGGCTAGGGGCTTGTTAATTAAGTTGCACCATATACAAACAAAGCATAAACGCTATAAGACGTAAAAACTTGATCTTTCATGAATTGGTCGATTAAGTGTCGGTTTGCTTGGGGAATCTTGAAGCCCGATCAAAACCTGCTTCGATTGCCTTTCTTGCAGCTATTTGGAAGTTGTTGGTGACATTGAAGAATTCGTCTATGGCTAATCTCCGATCCTGACCCGCCTTTTTTAGTGCACCTATTCAGTACTCATTTTTACCAACTTGCAAATTTTACCAAACCCACACATTTGGGATTGGATGTCGAAATTAACAACCTGAGTATCAAATATCATAAGTTAAAATTTTAAGCTCATTTTCTTGGCAACCCCACATATACAAAAACAACTCAATGTAATATAAATTGAAATATATAAAAATCAAACAACGACCCCATGGTCAAGCCCTAAACTCATGCGACGAATACGAAGCAAAAAACAAACCTAACCCCGCAGGCTCAACGACTGCTCAACCATGGTAGCCTGAGCAGTTTATAAAATTTATTAACTTCCTAGAGTTCAGTTAGGTTTTCGTTAGAGGCGTCAGGCGTGCTTGTTCATTGTGAAGGCGGAACTCGGACTGGTGCAACGGTATGAGAACGATGGGAGGAATCGGTGAAAGCATGTGGGAGGAATCGGCGAAAGGAGGTAGTGGATGGTTGTGATGATAACAGTGATGTGTGGCCGGGAAAAGTGTATATGTTAGAGATTAAGGACGTGTGAATGGAAAAGTTGATGTGTGCACGGGACACGGGGAGAGGCCACGTATCTGGTTGGAATTTATAACATAAATCAAGCTTTATGTACAATAGCATAAAGCAAAAACACAAATGAAGGTACATGTATACCACCATATTGCAACCAAATGTTGCTAGTTGATAACCTTGCTAAACAGTTTAAAACCAAATTGTTTCGCACCTTTAACACAAACGATAACATAGAATAGAATATAACATAGAGAAGTTTTTTCCTCACCTTTGATGCCCAATTCGATGCGATGTTGCATGCCATCAGATTCACCTCCACCCTAGCTGTGAAATCCCAGTCACGCCATGTATAAACCTGCATCCATACCTCCTTCAAGTTTACACTTTAAGACATGCGAAAATTTGTAGCAGAGGGCTAAACTATAAGTAGTCACATATAAAGCATTAAAGGTCATGATAAATAACTGTACAAGACTAACATCAGAAAAATATTTGATGTTCCAAAAGATCCGATTTCACTGCAGTTCT
This sequence comes from Helianthus tuberosus, assembly GCA_030545235.1. NCBI lineage: Eukaryota > Viridiplantae > Streptophyta > Magnoliopsida > Asterales > Asteraceae > Helianthus > Helianthus tuberosus. The sequence continues at coordinate 164,858,175 of CM060400.1, read as the reverse complement.
AGCCCTAGCCACAATTAATAATTGGGTTAAGAGTAATAATATAAAAACATAATAATAAACATATACTACTATAACAAATCAAACTCTAGTCGAGGTTCCGTCGTAACTTATAAGATATGTCTAATTGTACATATGATTAGAGGTATCTGAATATACGTAGAAACATAATGTATGTTCAGCCGGGCCGGCCCTGAGAATTCGTGTACCCTGTCCGAGCTCGAAAAAATGTGCCCTTAAGCCTTAACGAAATTGAGTATTGGGCTCAATAAAGGTCTAAACCTAATGCCAAAGGGGTTAATAACTAATCTAAACCATAAGAATAGTTTTGTAAGGGAGCCTATGTTAGTGTTTGTATGGATGTACCCTATAAAAAAATAATTTACATATACATATCAAGTTTTTTTCATAAAAAAATGTGCCCCTCGAAATATAGGGCCCTGGCCGGTGGTCCTCCCCGCCCACCCCCAGGGCTAGCCATGATGTTCAGAATTGATATTACCCACCAGATAAGCTACTCAAGTCTTTGACTGATGTCAGCAAAGACTTAAGTAATATTTGTATATGTTGTAATTTTTTCTTCCCTTTGTCAGTTTGGGTCGGGGGTCTTTGTTTGTATAGCCTTTTGCCCGTTTGGATCGAAGGCGTGTTTTAATAAAGTTCATTTTTCAAAAAAAAAAAAGCAAAGACTTAAGTAGCCTTGTTTATTTAACGTTTTAGACTTGTAAGTGTATCTTAGTGTTTTGGGTTATACCTATGATCCATGAGATGCACTACTCATAAGAAGCTCTTTGATTAAGAACCAAATGTATTCTGTTCAGGACCACTACACATTCTTCAAACAGCCTCTGCACATCCAAAACATTCAAAAAGAACACTTGAAATCATTTCATTTAGATCAATATATATCATCTATTTTCATATTAACACATCCCAAAAATCCTTAAAATGCTAAACATCTCAACATAAAATATAAACACAATCCAACTCATTTCACGGAAATATAAATACTATTGGTAACTTTAGTTTTACTAACTTCGGAGTGGAGGATCTCGGGGTTGAAGCCACCACAACTTCAGGAGAAATGAGATTCTTCGTATTAGGAACAGCAAATGAGCGATGCATCTCCGATTGCATATTACAAAGGAACCCAAACCACCTGCAACACCATCCTCACCGCTTCAAACCCAATTAACACCGTCGCCACCCTATCGTGTAACAAAGAAACCCTAGCCGCCGCTAGGACCCAAGGGTCGGGACAAAACCGTCACCGCTTTCATAAAACCCCAGGTTCGCCGGAGACATGGTTATTCTTCTGAGTGTAGCAGTTTTCGTCATCGTCGGAAACAGAGGGCCGCCGAGTAGTGTATCCGGCCGGCCATCCTCTATACATCCTCTCTCTCTAACCCTAATTCCGCGCTCTCTCTCTACATATGTCGATTTGGGTGTTGATTAGAAACAGAGTGTTGGTAATTTTAGTGTTATCAACGGATTTTAGGGTATTGGATTAACTTGTCGATCGAGGAAATAATGTAAGAGATTAAACGAGTTAGGTGACGCGGGAGTGCGGACTCAATTTAATCCTAATATTATTTGACTTTATTATGTAAGTAATTTATATGGCCCTTGTAATTAATAATTAGTTTGTAACTAGTAGTTTTTGGACTTAATATATTGTATTGTTACAATTCCATTAATTATTAAAAGTTCACTGAGTTATGGATTAAATATCCTCTTATGGTGTTGGGCCCAGCATGGACTCATTTTGTTTTGAAAAAGGTCCAAGTCAATTTATACAAAACTTCTACGTGAAAAAAGGGCCATAGGGAATTATAAAAACAGTTTTCTGTTTTCCATGACTATCGATCGCATATGAACAATAGAACACACAGTACGGTTACAGTTTGTGCTCTTGATATCACAGTTTCATCAAATCCAATTCCAACAAGAGTGATCTCTGTCTAATCCGATAAATCATTGCGTGTAACCCGCAAATAGGTTTATCTGATAGTTATCATACGATTCAGAGATTAATCCAGGTTTATCACAAACTTTTCAATTTCAATTCGGGTTCCAGGTTTGTTATTTCTTTGAAACTTCTTGTTCTAGACCAAATATACAACAAAGATAAACCTATTTTAGGGTTCAATTGGGTTCGAATTGTAGTGGTAATTTTGTTCAAATATTTGCCTGTGATAGTAATTTTATTGGAAAGTTTAAGTTTGGAAATTCTGACTTCGAATTCAATTATATTACTTGTTAAATATATGGTGTCATCGTCCACTGGATTTAAGAGGAAAAGTAATTGAATTTGAATTTGTTCTACAATTGTGTACTCTCCATTTAGTATATAATTTTAATTGTTGAAAGAAATCATAATTTGTGAAATTATTGAATGAAGGTGAATATGACAGTTTAATTTGATCGTGAATATGTTTCAAGAATTTGAAACTTTTATTTTGATTTAGTGCTCTTCATTGAAGTTGTTTAATATTAAATATTTGGTCAAGGAATTAGGAATTAAAGTGTATTTAATATTTTGATATTCTCAAACTGATATGGAGTAATTGAATTTGTTGTCATCAAGGATTAATTCAAGGATAATAATTCTGGTGGTTAGAGAATTATTTTTAGTGAATTGGAAAACAATTTAATTGAATTGAAAGTGGGCCCTTTTAAATTATATAAGAAGAGTAGTGTACTTTATTTTAATTTGATCTCAAAATCTATTGTTTCAAAATGGTTGAACGTGATGAGGCAAATGGAAAGTTCAACAAGGGTAAGGGTGATAAAAGAAAGCTTGATCGGGACACTAATAATTCCAACAAGAAACCAAAAGGGGGTTGTTGGAGATGTGGAAAACCCGGGCATTTTAGGAAAAATTGTCGCGTGAAGCTTGCGGTTGGAAACAAGGCCAACATAGCGGGTTCAAGTGGGTCAAAAGATGCAAATGCGTCACAAGGTACGCTTACTGATTCCACTCTAAGTTTGACAAAACCTATGAGTTTTGTAGTTGATTCAATTGGTCATTCGGGACATGTTAATTATTTACAAAACACAAAAATTGAATTTGATTCAGATAAACAAAATTTATTTTGTGATTTGGATAATAAACAAATAAAAGGTAATGTTTCTAAATCAAACAAATTTAATACAAAGGTGCAGCCCGTTGGCTGTGGTGGTACACACATGGGGCAATTGGGCCAAATTACTAGAAGTGTACAAGTCGGGAAAAATCCCTCTGGGTGTGAAATAAATGAAACTCAGTCTTCGGGTTTGTTATTGGACTCAAAAAGTCCAATGGTTTATAAACATAATTCAGTTGAGAATTATGTATCATTTATTTCTGAATCCTTTTATGTACAAGATGATATGCTTGCATGGTGGGTAGACTCGGGTGCTACGAGTCACGTGTGCAAGGATCTCAAATGGTTTGAGGAATTCGAACCAATTGAAGATGGATCTGTACTTAGGATGGGAAATGTTGCAACTGAGCCTATTAAAGGAGTTGGAAAAGTTAGACTTGTATTCACGTCTGGAAAACATTTGTTGTTAGATAATGTGTTATATGTACCGGGGATTCGAAAGAATCTCTTATCTGGAATTGTATTAAACAATTGTGGTTATAAACAGGTCATTGAGTCGGATAAGTTTGTCTTGTCTCGACATGGAACCTTTGTTGGATTTGGATATTTATGTAATGGCATGTTTATGCTTAATATTAATGTCCCGTCTATTATTGAATCTGTTTGTATGGCATCTACATCCTCTAGTAATGTTGAGTATGATTCACGTCTATGGCATGCTAGATTAGGTCATGTTAATTATTATAGGATGAAAGATATGTCCAAAATGAGCCTAATACCTGCCTTTGACATGCAAAAATGTAGTAAATGTCATACTTGCAAATTGACTAAAATTACTAGGAAACCATTTAAAGATGTTAAAAGGGATTCTAAGGTATTAGAATTGATTCATTCTGATTTATGTGACTTTCATAGTACGCCATCACTTGGAAATAAAAAGTATGTGGTTACTTTTATTGATGATGCCTCTAGGTTTTGTTATGTCTATTTATTACATTCAAAAGATGAAGTTCTTGATAAATTCAAAATTTATAAACAAGAGGTAGAGCGACATCAAAGTTGTTTGATAAAGAACCTTCGTACTGATAGAGGTGGAGAGTATTATGATCCAGTTTACTTTCAGTCTACTGGTATAATACATCAAACCACTGCTCCTTATACACCACAACAAAATGGTGTATCAGAGAGGAAGAATAGGACTTTGAAAGAAATGGTTAATTCCATGTTGTCCTATTCTGGGTTAAGTGAAGGTTTCTGGGGTGAGGCTATGTTAACAGTCTGTTATTTGTTGAATAGAGTTCCCAATAAAAAGTCTAAATTAACCCCACATGAACTCTGGTACAAAAAGGCACCAAACTTAAGTCATCTTAGAGTTTGGGGTTGTAGAGCTGTTGTAAAGCTTACTGAACCAAAATTGAGAAACATAGGTGAAAGAGGCATTGATTGCATATTTATTGGGTATGGTGAGCATTCCCCTGTTCATAGGTTCTATGTCACAGAACCAAATGACTATGTTTCTGTCCACACTGTGATTGAATCAAGAACTGCTGATTTTGGCAATGAGGATAGATTTTCTTCTGTGCCTAGACTAAAGGACATGCCTTATAGTTTGAAAACATCAGCTGTAACTGAGTTTGGTAATAACTCTGCTGGTACCAAAGATGTACCATCTACTAGTACTGAACCCAGGAAAGGTACTAGGGCCAGGAAAGCCAAGTCTTTTGGCTCTGACTTTCATCTTTATTTGGTGGAAGGAACCAGGAATGGGGTTGAACATCAGTATCAATATTGTTTCAATATTGAGGAGGATCTTAAGACATACAGTCAGGCAATGGCATCTAGGGATGTTGCTTTCTGGAAAGAAGCCATCCAAGATGAGATGGATTCTATCATGCATAATAATACATGGAAATTGTCTGATTTGCCTCCTGGTTGCAAACCTTTGGGTTGCAAATGGATTTTTAAAAGAAAGATGAAAGTTGATGGTAGCATAGATAAGTTTAAAGCCAGGTTGGTTATCCAAGGCTTTAGACAAAAGGAAGGAATAGATTTCTTTGATACCTATGCTCCTGTTGCAAGAATTTCCACCATAAGACTTCTTTTAGCTCTTGCTTCTATTCACAACTTGGTAATTCACCAAATGGATGTCAAGACCACGTTCTTGAATGGCGAATTGGATGAAGAGGTATACATGAAACAACCTGAGGGTTTTGTATTACCTGGACAAGAGCACAAGGTATGTAAACTCATCAAATCATTATATGGTTTGAAACAAGCACCTAAGCAGTGGCATCAAAAATTTGATGAGGTGATCTTATCTCATGGTTTTCTTCTAAACCAGGCTGATAAGTGTGTCTGCAGTAGATTTGAATCCTCTGGTAAAGGAGTGATTATTTTTCTATATGTAGATGATATGTTGATCTTTGGCACTGACCAAGATCAGGTTGATAAGACAAAGAAATTGTTGTCTTCGAATTTTGAAATGAAGGATATGGGGGAGGCGGATGTGATCCTTGGAATAAGGATTAAAAGGAGTAACAATGGTATAACCATGACACAGTCTCATTACATTGAGAAAGTGTTGAAGAAATTCAATCATTATAATTGTTCTCCTGTGAGCACTCCTCTAGATCCTAGCATCCGGTTGATGCTCAATTCTGGTGATTCAGTTTCACAATTAGAGTATTCTAAGGTCATTGGATGCTTGATGTATGCTATGATTAGCACAAGGCCTGACATAGCTTATGCTGTAGGTAAGTTGAGCAGATTTACTAGTAATCCTAGTGCTCAACACTGGCAAGCAGTGAACAGACTGCTTAAGTACCTAAAAGGAACCATGCACTTTGGTTTATGCTATTCAGGGTTTCCTTCGGTTATAGAAGGGTACTCTGATGCAAGTTGGATAAACAATAAGGAAGAAGATCATTCCTCCACAAGTGGATGGGTGTTCTTACTTGGTGGAGGTGCTATCTCCTGGGCTTCAAAGAAACAAACTTGCATCACTGACTCAACTATGGAATCTGAGTTTGTGGCTTTAGCTGCAGCTAGTAAAGAAGCTGAGTGGCTCAGAAATTTGATCTATGAGATTCCATTATGGCCAAAACCGATATCACCAATCTCTATCAGGTGCGATAGTGCAGCTACATTGGCTAAGGCATATAGTCAAGTGTACAATGGGAAGTCTAGACACTTAGGTGTTAGACATAGTATGATTAGAGAATTAATCATGAATGGTGTGATATCCATTGAGTTTGTTAGATCTGAGCTTAATTTAGCTGATCATCTAACCAAAGGGTTAGGAAGAGATCTCGTGAAGAAATCAGCTAAAGGGATGGGTTTAAAGTCCATTTTAAATATCTTATGTCAAGACACCCAATTCCCATCTAATACAACGTTAGATGCAGAATTCAATGCGGAAAGCTTGTCATAACGATATTGGAACACATTAGCAAATCATCCCAAGGTATGTGTTCAGACTGCAAGATAAAGTAGGTTGAAGTTGAACTTCTTAATAGTTCATTGATAAATTGCAGTGCAGGTGCAAGAGTAATGAACTACCTATAAGAATATGAAGTTTAGCCGCTTCAAGAAGCTTTGGACTTGAGCTTTGATATATTCTTTGAAGGATTGGGACACAGGCTAGTAAAACATTGTGTCAAGTGGAATTTGGATTTGTAAACGTTTGTGTATATTACCTACATGTATTTAAATGGATAACATGGGTTCAATCCATAGAGACACCCTGTTATTCTAATATTTGTAACGTGTAATATACTAAGTGAAAATTCAATCCTCGGGACATTTTCATTATGCATGCGTTTGTGTTTCTATGAGGATGGTTAAGTTAATCATGGATACCACTAAAATGAGGGAGGATTGTTGGTAATTTTAGTGTTATCAACGGATTTTAGGGTATTGGATTAACTTGTCGATCGAGGAAATAATGTAAGAGATTAAACGAGTTAGGTGACGCGGGAGTGCGGACTCAATTTAATCCTAATATTATTTGACTTTATTATGTAAGTAATTTATATGGCCCTTGTAATTAATAATTAGTTTGTAACTAGTAGTTTTTGGACTTAATATATTGTATTGTTACAATTCCATTAATTATTAAAAGTTCACTGAGTTATGGATTAAATATCCTCTTATGGTGTTGGGCCCAGCATGGACTCATTTTGTTTTGAAAAAGGTCCAAGTCAATTTATACAAAACTTCTACGTGAAAAAAGGGCCATAGGGAATTATAAAAATAGTTTTCTGTTTTCCATGACTATCGATCGCATATGAACAATAGAACACACAGTACGGTTACAGTTTGTGCTCTTGATATCACAGTTTCATCAAATCCAATTCCAACAAGAGTGATCTCTGTCTAATCCGATAAATCATTGCGTGTAACCCGCAAATAGGTTTATCTGATAGTTATCATACGATTCAGAGATTAATCCAGGTTTATCACAAACTTTTCAATTTCAATTCGGGTTCCAGGTTTGTTATTTCTTTGAAACTTCTTGTTCTAGACCAAATATACAACACAGAGGTGGTGATGATGGTAGTTACGGAGACATGAATGGTGTGGGATGCCCTGTTTTTACGGGTGGATGACACATGTGACATCATCTGACGCCGTTACCGTTAAGTTCCTATTCCTCAGTTATGTTATCAATTAATATAGTATACCAATTTGTGTATTATTGGATTAAAGTATAGGACGTGTACAAATTTTGGCTATTTTAGTATTTGATATTATTATTGTTAATAAGATTGTAGATAAATTTGCTTTTGATGTTTTTCATGAAAAATTTTTATGGTATAAAAACTTGGCTCTTCGTATGTAAATTCTAGAGACTTTCTTTGCATGTCTGTGACCTTATAGATTCTACGACTATTTTTGTAATGGGTTGTATAGAATAAAATGTTAAAACCCGGAATGGGTTGTGGTTTGTATTAGACATTATAATTGATTTGGATATTAGCCGGGACATCTGCCACAACACGCAAACATTCCTGTTAGTTACATAAAAGTTATGCAAGCACAAACAAAGTAATGACAAAAAATATTTCTATAACAATCTAGCTTGTAGTAAGCTGACAATCATACCCTTTGTTGCATGTTTACTTAATGGTGTAAAGCGTAAACATGCTAAGTCAACCTTAAACTTGATTAGGTTTGAGCTTCACTCAACTAACTTAATAGAGCTTAAAGGCACACTTGTTTGCCCTTGAATCCACAATAACCAAGATTATGTCTCCAAGGTACAACGGTTTCATACGGATTACAATCAATCAGGGAGAGACCTTAATTAATGACCCGTAAGTTGTAGAAGTGTGATCACTCACACATATTCAACTCCCTCGTTTAGGTCATGAGTTACAACTCTATGATTTTTATTATTTCTTTACGTGTATAACTAATTTTTATGTTTGCTTATAATTATATATAACATATTATTAAGTTTTTAGCATGATTATACATATACACAAGTATAACATTCTTATACAATGTGTTCAAAATTTAATGTATTTATTATTTCAATTCTAAGGCATGTATAAAATGTGTAATAATTAGTTATGTTCAGATTTAATATATTTTTATAATCAATTCTAATAAGAGATTTTCAAGAATTGTGTAAACAGTTGTAGCTTTAATTTTACATATAATTCATAACATACTTATTGACCACCCAAGTTACGCTTGTAATTCTCGCGCTTCGCTGCGGGCTTTCAGTCTGTATCGGTTTGATTCGTTACTATATAAGTATCAGTAACAGTGTTGTTTGGCCGGCATCAGTTCGACTTGTTACAGTACCGTTACCGTAACAATGTTGTTTGGCACATTAAGAAAATCATTAAAATGAATATGGTAGCTGTACCAATGCTATTTGGTTGGTATCGGTTTAGTTTTCAAGGAAAGAACATTAAATAACTATATTTGACAAGTTCAAATAATATTTTTTTTTATCAAATTCTGGATAATAATAAGCACGCCGTAACAAATATTCGAAATTTATAAAACATTATATTATTTTGCTACAATAGCGAAAAAGGTAAACTCGTCACTTTAAAAAAACTAAATCACAACATAACGTTGATGACATATACGCATGTGCTTTGATCACTTGTAAATTATTATTCACAACTCGGTTTTAAGCATATCATAATGATATATTTAGAATTTTATAAAAAAATGTATCTTAATAGTTATAAGAAAAAAATATAATATGTTTAAAAGTAATTTTAGTATAAATATTTGTTATAAAAAGATTTTATGATTATAGAATTTTAGTATAAAAATTGTTATAAAAAGATTTATTTTAAAATAGTAAAATAAAAATCACAATAGAAAAAACTTATAAAAAGATTTTATGATTATTGAATTTTAGTATAAAAATTGTTATAAAAAGATTTATTTTAAAACAGTAAAATAAAAATCACAATAAAAAAAACCATTTCTAAAACCTTTTACTTTGACACTTGTAAACCTTTAGGGAAGTAAAACATTTTACTTGTACCTTATGTTTAAATAATTGTATTTCATTGTTAATGTCCTTTATATTTGTTAGATTATAGAATAAAACCAATCTTAAGGATTTTACAAGCCTTGTTGTCTAACAAGTCATGTTTGAATATCTTCAACATGCACGAGCTGCACTTCAATTCTTAACATCCAATTAAAAACACATAAAAATGTTGATCAGTTCTGTTTTAGGCATAATGGAAAACATGAATAACATACCTGATTGCAGCAGTACAGGCCAACAGAGAATCCAGATGGAGACGCAGCAATAAGGTTTGACATGATTGTTAGCTTGATCTGATTCATCCTTAGGGTGCAATCTGATGATAGTGATGGAGAACCGATAAAGGGTACTCGGCTATGGAGAGGAGGCGATTTGATGTTATGAGTAATTAGGGTTGTCTTGAAGTCTAACCCTTTAACCTCTACATTAGTCTCCTTATATATGCACCCAAGAGGAAACCCTACTTAGTTAATAAGGGTAATATGGCCCATCAACAATTACCAACTAATTATTTAATAGGTTGTTATATATTTTGATATATATAATGTAATTGATTATAATGGCTACTAGATTAAATATAATATAATATATATTTAATCTTACATTCTCCCACTTAGCCGAGTAATCATTTACTATGAGTATTAGATAAGCCAGATTAGGAGTTAACACTCATTTTAGCCTTAAACCAAGAACTATAGCAGAGAAATACAGCTGCGCGCGGCCATCAATTAATACCCATCTATGAGCTCTCTTAATAAGACTTTGGGTGGCTGGTTCGTTTTGAAATCCGTTAAGTTTTGAAAGTTTTGCGGTTTGATCGAGACGGTATGACTACGTGTTAAACAACGGAACCTTGCCAAGTCCAGACTATCTAATCGGATGGGAATCACCCCAGTCCGATCAGTTAACTGTTCGTGACGGTTTGTTCATGTTCACCCGTAATCGGTTGTCTCCTTGTTAGGAATCAGATCTCGGACCAACACTTCACTAGTAAACGAGTTGAAAGCCCGAACGAGTCCCGATTCTATCGGTTTTGAGTGCATTGAGTGTAAAAGAGTTGAAAAAAAGTTATGAAACCATCTTTCAATCCTTTTAACCTTGAAAATGTTTAGATCTATGCGAAAATAGTGTTGATTCATGTTGAAATCCTTTAGATCTGAGTTGTTCTTGGTGGAATGAAGCCAAATCTTGAAGTTCATAAGAACTCCATGATGACATCACCCTAAAACACATCAAATCCGCTGATTTCACGGTTAAAAGTTAAGATTGAAAGGTGAAAATGATGAAGAAGTGCGTTTAGATCATAGAAGTACAAGGTTTGAGGTAGAAACTTACAAGAATCGCGAGAAATCGAGAGAAAAGAGAGCTTGAGCGTGCCGGTCGGAAGAGAGGGCTGTCACATCACTGTTGGTGATGTGACAGGAGTATTTATAGGTTGCCAAAAGAGGAAAGTGGAGCACAGGTGACGGATCGGATGGCACCTCGATCGGATGGTCATCCGTTCGGATGACCATTCGATCGAATGGTCATTCGATCGATTGGCTCCGGCGAGTTGCGTTTCGACGTTTCGTTTTGCGTGTTGAGCGTTGCGATGCATTTAAGCGTGTGTCGTTTAAGCGATGCGAACGGATGACCATTCGATCGAATGGTCATTCGATCGATTGGCTCCGGCGAGTTGCGTTTCGACGTTTCGTTTTGCGTGTTGAGCGTTGCGATGCATTTAAGTGTGTGTCGTTTAAGCGATGCGATAAATTAAATTAATAGTCACACATAAACTATATCTAACATACAATCATCATAATTAACTTGCGTTTAGCGTTTGCGATTAGATTGCGTTGCGATAGAATTGCGATTGCGATATCGATTAAACGCCTCAACATAAACATAACATGCATAGGTAACACATAATAGCACACACACGTATAACAATATCCAGAACTCATAATTCTAGTTGCGATGCGATAGCGATGCGATTAGCGATTAAACCTCGATTTGTTATAGATACTCCACATAATACAACTAAAGTAAACAAATTAATAGAATTTGATTACAAGTCAAAAAGCACAAATCAGTAATTAAGCAAGGAGTGACAGATCGCAATTAGCAATCTTTTCTTCCTTTGACTTTGACTTTGACTTGTACTTTGACTTTCAAAACACGGGGTGTTACAGCCTCCCCTACTTTAGGGAATTTCGTCTCGAAATTTAAGAAGCAGGTGGAACAAACAGTTGCGGATACTTCGTCTTCATGTCACTTTCGAGTTCCTAGGTGAACTCGGCGCTGCGTTTGCCTTCCCAGCGAGCCTTCACAATGGGAATGCGTGAGCGTCGGAGTACCTTGGTTTCTCGGCCCATGATCTCGACAGGCTTCTCAACGAAGTGTATTGTTTCGTCCACTTGTAAATCCTCAAGAGGGACCTATAATTCCTGGTCGGCTAGACACTTTCTGAGGTTCGAAACATGGAAAGTTGGGTGGACATTACCAAGTTCCTCCTGTAGTTCGAGTCGCGAGCTTTCCTTTCTTGCCGAATCTGATCACCCCCTTCCAAGGTGCAACCTTTAGGAGTACGCCAACGTCAAATTCTATGGGCTTGCAGCGTCTATTGGCGTAACTTTTCTGACGACTCCGAGCTTTCAGCAGATTGTCTCGAATTTAGAGAATTTTGTCAGTCGTTTCTTGCAATAACTCAGGACCGGTAATTTGCGCATCCCCGATCTCGTCCATACAATAGGCGATCAACATTTTCTTCCGTATAATGCCTCAAATGGTGCCATTTGGATGCTAGAGTGATAACTGTTATTGTACGAGAATTCGACTAAAGGTAAGTGCGCGTCCCAATTACCACCGAAATCTATGACACACGAGCGAAGCATGTCTTCAAGGGTACGAATCATTCTTTCAGTCTGACCGTCGGTTTGGGGATGGAAAGCGGTACTTAGATTAAAAGTAATACCGAGAGCAGTTTGAAACGTTTCCCAAAGACGCGAGGTAAACCGACCATCACGGTCAGAAATGATGTCACGAGGCGTCCCGTGTCGACAGATGATTTTGTCAGTGTAGATTCGGGCTAATTTTTCTACCTTAAAGTCTTCTCGTATTGGCAAGAAATGAGCAGATTTAGTAAGACGATCAACGACAACCCAGATGCTGTCGTGACCTGATGGCGTGCGCGGGAGTTTCGTTATGAAATCCATAGCTATACTCTCCCATTTCCACATGGGGATCTTGGGTTGGACGAGTAAGCCAGAGGGTCTTTGATGCTTGGCCTTGACTTTCGAGCAAGTTAGGCACTTCGAAACATAGATAGCGATATCTTTCTTCATACACGGCCACCAGTACTTGTAACGAAGGTCCTGGTACATTTTATCGGCACCGGGATAATAGAATATCAAGATTTGTGGGCTTCGTCGAGCAGAATCTTTCGCAAATTGGTACGCTTGGGAATCCAAATTCAGTCTAGATAATGGAATATACCATTCGATTTATTCACCAGTTGTTCGCCATTATTGATGATCCTTTCTTTCTTCAAAGTACGTTCGGTAAAACAAGCATGTTGGGTGTCGCGAATGAGAGCTTCGAGATTATGTTGGGCTTGAGTATTACGAATGCTATGCAAATAGCTTCGTTGACTGAGAGCATCGGAAACGACGTTTGCTTTGCCTGGCTGGTAACAAATCTCGCAGTCGTAATCATTGAGGAGTTCAACCCATCGGCGTTGGCGCATATTCAGTTCTTTCTGGTCAAAGATGTGTTGTAGGCTCCTGTGGTCGGTGAAGACCGTACACTTGGTACCGTAAAGGTAGTGTCGCCAAACCTTCAATGCAAAAATAACTGCACCAAGCTCGAGATCATGGGTTGTATAATTCTTCTCGTGGATCTTGAGCTGTCAGAGGCATACGCGATAACCTTGTCCCGTTGCATCAATCAGCGTGCATCAACCACTGCTCTATGATCTCCACTTACCTGCTGATGACAGTCCAGAAAACAAGGGTGGCTGTCAGGATACGTGGATCCATTCAACGTGCGCCAGCTATCTCTCACCTAGAAGCACCAACGGTCGTGGCAGAGGAGACATAATGGATATTCCTTGTTGTCGACTACAGGCCTAAAGCCAATCAGCCAATCTTCTTCACAAACCACCTCGGCTATAAATAGTGAACTTCACCTCCAGGTTTAAGGATCACTCTCTTAATCTCTCATTTTATACACACATTATTATCTTCAAAACAGATACTTATTCTCACGCCAGAGGGTGGTTACAAGGAGAACCCCCCTATTCTCCTCCTTGTAACGAGCTTACGGTGTGTTACTGTTTTGCAGGATCATCATCATAGCAGCTTAGACGAGACAAAGAAGATTAACCCTTATTTGTTGAGGCACAAATTGTCACACCCCGACCGCGTTAAAACAACAAAACCGCGGCGGAAACGTTGGGGAGTGGAGTAACAGAATCATTGTTTCACAACACATGGATTGAAGTTTCGTTTTATTGAATTAAGTTTGTTACATTGTCTTGAAATTAAAAGCAAAACACAAACATATTGTCTTTCATTGTTATTAAGTCACTAAGGCCTCGTCCGTTCCTATGTGAGCATGCATCATAATCATCATTAAACAACACCACCTGAAACATATGTAAAAATAAGTTAGCATAAAAATGTCGGCGAGCACATAGGTTTTGTGAGTGTGTCAAATTCATGGTTTGTATACATGTTGCAATACCTCGTACGACTACTAGATCGATAATTGAAAACCTTGTATTGAAAAGTGTTTGGTATTGCAATATGATTAACAACTAAAACAAGTTGGTTATATGTTTGTGAAAACCTCGTTGCCATGAATCTTGACTAAAACATTTGTTTTTGAAAACCAAATTGTAAATCGTCCTTGTCATAAAACTTGTATGGTTTATATTATTTAGTAAACATCGTTATGTGTCATCATTTGAAATCATTCGTCCAAAATCGCTCAAAATCGTTCAATTCGTTCGTGTTATTAATCGTCCGTGTTATCAAAACCAATCGTTCAAATCGTTCGTGTTTTAATTGTGAAAACTAACTTTAGGTCGTTCTCGTTGAACATATTCAAACCTGTGTGACTCGTCTATACCACCAAAGGTATCTTTAATCGTATTAACAAACCACCAAAGGGTTTGTTAAAATTCATCAGGTTCTGTCGTTACCCACATTACCCCATAACTATGGCGATAGTCCGATAACGGGATTTGTCAGATCCTATGGTACCATAACATACTACTGGTCGGCTTGGCCAAAGCTAATGAATGTCATTCGTGTTATGTATTAACGCACCAACAAGTTCGTCCACATTATTGAAATAATGAAATCGTTATCTTTAATATAAACCATAGCGTTTGTTTTTGAAAACTCGAAATCGTTTAGCACATATGAATCACCTCAAAACAATTGAAAGCAGTAAAATAGGGGAACTATGTACTCACTTGAGATTTGCAAAGTATCCTCGAATAAGTGAACTAACAAAGCTCGGGCAATCAAGGAATCAAGTGGCACCTAGTATCGGATCACTATGTTAATAAATCGGAACCTAATTCGGAATATCAGGTAGAATGAGGTATGTTAACCAAATGAGTGTTGGAACTCATATGACATGGTTTAAACAAGCCTATATTCTGATTTGGAACCTATCCTAAGTGGTTATGACCCGTTATGACCCGTTAAGGTAGTCTACGCTACTTTAACGCGTCATGTGTGCGAAAGCGCGTTCGGAGGGTCTAACTAGCCCAATGACAAGTATTATATGCCCTAACATGTTTAATAATATTGCATAACCACTTTAAGTGTCAAAAATTAAGCTACATATGCTTAAATTCAAATTATGCGTGAAAAGGACATTTTGGTCATTTTCCTAAGGCATATAAACTACCTATCATACAACTAATTAAACGAAGTGACCATAAGGTATAACCTCAGAAGGTTATTCCCTATACAACTATGGTCACAA
Source organism: Helianthus tuberosus (assembly GCA_030545235.1). Classification (NCBI taxonomy): domain Eukaryota; kingdom Viridiplantae; phylum Streptophyta; class Magnoliopsida; order Asterales; family Asteraceae; genus Helianthus; species Helianthus tuberosus. The sequence goes on along the minus strand of CM060400.1, from coordinate 164,842,590 downwards.
TATATGTTTGGTTGGATCCTAATGATCGACCAAACGGGTCAGGTTCGAAGGTCTAAGCGGTTCTCGAGACCGCTTGACTTACGACCCTAAACAAGCACTAAACTAAAAGTGACGAGTTAAACATGTTTAACTAAGTTAGAAAACTGTTTTGATATCAAAACAAACTGTTTTGATACCCAAATATAGTTTCGTCGCAAAATGCACATAATCGTGCATTTTGACCGAAACTTTGACTCGTCACTTCGACTAGTCAACGTGGTAATCAGTAGGTATAGTCGCAAGGGACTATAACCATCGTGATTACGCTCACGTTGCAAAGTTCAAACGAACTTTGTCTTGACCAAATCATGGTCAAAGCTGAAAGTCAAACATTGTTTGACTTTTTTGCTTGAAATAAATAACAAGACATGAAAGAACACTTACAAGTGTCCTAAGCTTGGAAAGATGACTAAGAAAACTCAGATTTGAAGCCTCCAACCAAGTGTGGTAGCCTCAATAGAGCAGAGATGAAGATAGAAAGCAAATGAGCAAGTTGAAGTGTTGGTGTTCTTGGGTGTATATAGGAAATCATGAACCATTGGATCATTGCCAAGTGTTTTTGAGTTGTTCCAAGCATGATCATCACCACACACATGTTAGGCTCGGATTTGGGGACTTGGAGAACACATAAACCAGCCCACAAGATCCAAAAACCAAGATTAAAACCAGGTTCAATAGGCTGTTTTGAAGATTCTGGATTCTGCTGTGCTGGAGCATCCTTACGGACCGTATGGGGTCCAGGTATACGGTCCGTATGGGACCTGCAGGGACAACAAGTTTGAAATTTGGCAGTTTTAGTCCCTGTGTGTGTTTTGTCGCGTTTTGGCACTTCTAACACCCGTCAAGCCCATTTTCCAGGTCCATGATGAAGTTAAAGTATATTTAACTTGAATTATGCTAAAAAATGTCACGGGTGTCGGTTCGTTTGGCTGTATGGTTGCAGTTTTCGGTTTATTACGACGAAAATCGTAACGGACGCGAAAACGATCCGAATTGTGAAACGAATGGTATTTTTGCATTCCTATCACTAAAATACAATATTTTAATGATTACAAAATATTTGGATGTCCGGATATGGTCAGAACGCAAGATATGCACGAATTTGTATACTTTCGCAATTTTGACGCTTTTAGTCCCTGTGATCAAATAAACGTATTTTCGCATACCTAAACCCTCAAAACTTATTTCCAAGCTATGTTAAGGGTATTTAGGGTATGTTTAGCTTATTATCTTCTTCCGGAGTGTACGTTGCTATACGAATTGGCAGACTTTTGCAGTTTGTCGCAAATAGTCCATGTGATCGAATAAACTTGTTTTTGACATACCAAACCCTTCAAAACTTATTTATAAGTTATGTAAATGTTATTTAAGGTATGTTAAGCTTGTGTCACTGCTTCGGGGTGTTTGTCGCGTTAAACTGATTACGTTTACGTTGTAGTTTGCGTATAACTTTTCAGAAAGTGATTTAGAGATTGAAATCGAACAAGAATTGAAACGTGAAATTGTCATACACAAATAAGCAATCATTGAGACCAAAACACATTGTTTTATTGGTATTTGATATTGTTCTAGATCGTATAGTGTTTACAGAGCACAAATGTCACACAAACCACAAACTAATGACCAGATTAGTTTGGTGTTTCTTCAATCTTGTAGGTAATTTTGATAATTACCCAACGAGTAAAATAATTATGAAAAATGCAACCGCGTTTTTTTTACCTTTTCACTTTATTCGTACGTTATGTACGATAAGCTTATTTGTACATGATCTTTACTCCATATTTATATACTATGAAACACATAAGAGTAAATAAAAAATGGGCTTCTAAAATAGAACTAAAAAATGTATAAAATTAAAAGAATATATAAACTAGTGAGGTAAGACCCGTGCGTTGCACATGGTGGAAACTTTGTCTGTTTTGATGTATCCGCTATAGCAAACAAAAAAACCCAAAAAATATTGTCCTGATGTGCTCAAAATGTGCATGCTTTATTAGTTTTTTTAATAATAAGAATGGAAGAAAACTATTTCAAGAATTATTAAAAATTGTTAGTTAGATTTAGTTTAAATAATAAATAAAACAAAAAAAAGTAAATAATAAGTTGGTGAAAATCGAAAGTGGATAAATTTGTTTGAAGCAACCTAAAGCATGTGTTTATGTAATCGAACACGCGTATAAATTTTTTGCAATCCTTCTAAGACCACCCGTAGTGGGGCGTTTTTTTTTTAATTGAAAAAAAAGCCTAAAAACGCCCCTCCCCCCATTACATGGGGCGTTTTTTTTTAAATTTTCGAAAATTGGTTTCCTGCGTTTTAAATATAACGCTATGTACAAATTGGGGCAACCAATCAATGTTGAGCATTCTGACAACTTCCCACTTTTTGCATGTGTCCAACTTTGACCAACCAATCACCATCTCTTTGCTTTTTTTTTTGTTTAATAATTGGAAGGGGCATTATTAGGTATTATTCCCACTACACCACTTTCGCAATAACGCCCCATGCTGACTGGGATGACACGTGTCGAATAATGCCCCATGATGGGGGCATTATTTTTCTCTACCACTACGCATGGTCTAAGTGAAACTGAAAACCACGCTTAATACTTTGATGAATGATTTCGAAACTGTATAAATAAATACACACTTAATATACATATAATTTTTATATAAAAAAAAGTTTCGGCCCCCGGGGAGTCGGGGCTCTGAGCGGTCGCCCACATCGCCCTCTCTTCAGGCCGGCCCTGATAATCAACAACACACTAGTATGATTAATACGAATACATACCCATTTTAACTATTCCTATAGATGCATCATTTTATCTTTAGCGATACAAGTCTTGTACACGAAATAAACAACCTAACAACTTATAGAATCAACTCAACAAGGAATGAGTTCTTGTTTTCGATTACACATTTAATATTAGGGTTCGCTCATATTGCATGTCCGCTTATAACATCTAGATGGATGATACCTATCTTCTTTTGCAAATCACAACTTAACTCATTTTTTAAATTGACCTCTTAAATTAATTTGTTTGCATTTTTTTTTTGTAAATGGAATGTTACAAATTCTATAGCCTATAGGCAAACATTGTAAGCAATGAACATCTGAAATCCTATATAAATTTTATATTAAAAAGTATTTTACGACTTATGAAATGTTTATATAAAATTTAAAATTATTAAAAAGAAAAAAGGTTTCTATATGATTTTCATGTATGTTTATATGAACCAGACTATTTATGTTCTGTAAAGGAGGCACACAAGTTAGATTAAACAGAAGAAGAAAAAGAAGAAGAATGGCTAAATGGAAATGCTTGAGCAGGCATGTTTTCTTTTTCGTTTGATTTCAACAAGAAAAAAGTTAAAAAATAAAATGTCAGAAGTGGGATTTGAACCCACGCCCTCTCTCGAAGACCAGAACTTGAGTCTGGCGCCTTAGACCACTCGGCCATCCTGACTTTTGTGTCTAGCTTCCCTTATTTACATATGAAACCTTAAAAAAAAACCTTCAGTAATTTTGTTCATTTAACAGATTAATGACTCTGTGCAACTTGAGTAAACAGTGGATTCATTTGAAGAAATGATGAAAGGTGATCAATGAGAGGATGTTATGGCTAGAGGGTGCTCAAATATTGGAACTAACTGAGAGATGTGTGATGAGGAGAGAGATTATTGTGACCAAATAGAGTGTCGAGAACTGGAGTTGGAAGAGAGGTAAATGGTGATGGCATAAACGGAATTTCAGAGCAGCATAGGGGCGACGGCGGATGAAGGTGGAGGAGATGAAGTTGAGGGAGAAGATGAGAAACAGATGATGCAGTCCACAAATCCTAGAAAAAGCCCAAAACACATTTATTTAGCATTCAGTTTTGTAAGGTAGAGTACACATCAGTAAATCAACTGTTTAGATTACTTTACACTGTTATGGCTTATGATAATTTGAAATTACATATACATGCTACAATGTATACGTCCCTGAGCATACGTATATAGCCCACGTATTGCAGCTCAGAATCTTGAATAACATCTAGATAATCCTTGTATGAATCAAGGAAACACGAATCCAGTGTTCATAGGTTATCTTCAATTTCCAATGATTTAATAATCCTTCTGTGCCATGTGGCGGTTTCAGGATCAAATCTAAGCTCCCATGTAGGCCAGTAGTGCAGGTCCTGTTTCAGTGTCAGCACCTTTGGCTTCCCATTTAAATGGACTGTCTTTACACGAACAAATTCTCCGTCTTCAATTTCCTGTATGCACACACATTACATCAATAAACAACTTTGCCATTTGAAGTAAAACACTAAGAAAGAATCACTTGAGCATTTGTACCTTTGTGACATTGACAAAAGCATCCAAGTCAGGAGTTGGTTTTCCATTAACTTCCACAATCCATTGTTGAGAATATAAACCATATCTATGCGCAGGACTCCCAGAGGACCACCTGCAAGACAGTAAATTAAATTATTTATCCTTTACGCATCAACCCATACCATCTTGCAAAAACAGGTCAGCCCGTACCTTGCGACATATACACCATGGCCCTCTTTGGGAAGAAACCCGAGGGCACGTACTTCTGGGTGAGGATCTTGTACCAAACATCCGCACCAGTTAATTACACGCGTGGTGCCGTTGCCATCTCTTATATCTGTTCCCACTTCAACCTCCATTTCACGTCCCTAAGAGCAAACCACAAAACAAGATTCATTAATATCTCCCACATTACTTCCTAAATATGTGGATGACCAGTAACATTGTATCTAAATGAATCAAATATAGATATGATTCACCTGACGAAAGATGGTGAATTCAAGTTTTGCATCCATGTCATCAGACACATCCAAGGCATGGCATGCATCCTCAATATCATTAAAACATGTAACTGGTTTCTTATTGATCGCAAGAACCATATCACCTTGTTCTAATAGATTCTCAGCTTTTGACCCTGCTAAACAACCTTTGACCCGTAGAACTTGACGTCTGACGGGATCTCTCTTCACAAGAGCCTGTGAACAACAAATTTGTAGAAATATCAATTTCTGCATAATATATTATATAGAATAAAAAGTGAACAGAGTTAAAAATATGAGATGCATACTTGGATCCAGTTGTTGCTGAGACCAAAACTTCTAGCCTTGGAAAGTAAAGTACAACAAAACTCAACCTCTAAAACCCTAATTAGAGGCATTGGTCTTTTAATACCATTTATTAGAAGTGACGGTCCTTTCGCGCCTGATATTATTTCACTAAGAACTTGGCTAATCGAATGTATTGGAATACCTTTCACAAATTGATGATCTCCAGATGAGTTCACACCATATTTAATCTGCAACCAAGATTTAATCAACCTTCTATCGACTCAAAATCTGATATATGATTAGTACGAACCTGAGTCGAAAAGCTCCCCCATAAAGCTTTAACTCTTCCATGCTCATCAGTCAGTACTCCTGTAAAGTTGCTACCGAAGTCTGCATGAAGTAAGCAACAATAATAAGTAATGAATCAATATTAATATGTTTAATATTCATTTATAAAATGTGGATATGATAATGTAGTATGTACCAGTATCAAGCTCTATAATTTCCATGTTGGTTGCTCTATAACGCGGTGAATCAGCTGAATTTATCGTTAGAGCGGCACGCGGGTTGGTAACAACAGATTTTCTAGATGTTGCTTGTAAACTCCTGCTTAATCCCACGAGATATACACTCTCTCCACGCCGCAATGAAGGTTCTGTCACAAAATGAAAAAAAAAAAAGAGAAAAAACGGTCAGTATAACTAAAATGAGAAAACATCTCAACCATTGATCTGGTATGAGTTGTCCTACCTGGAAGAAGTTGAGCAGCTTGCACAACTGAATTAGCAGCAGGTCCAATGACAGAAGGGTCATATGCAATAATTGCATAGTTGTGAACAGGATGCAGAAATACCACCTGAAAAATCAAACCTTGTTATATAACAGTCTGCTTTTTTTTCTTTTCATTTTTATATGGGTGCGCGTATATACCTCCGCGGGAATTTCGATTGGAAATGCAGCAAAGGAAAGCATGATATCAGATGCTGATATGGCAACAGTATTCTTGTCAACTGCAACCAATCCCATTTCTTCTGAATGATATATAATCACACCAGTTCCAATAAAATGTTGTGTATAGACACCATCAACCATACATGATGATGGTACATAAACCTGACAAGTCATACACCAGGAAATGTTCCAAATATTGTACATCAATCCCATTAAACGAATAATAAGCGAACAGTGATTCGATGCTGAATAAATTACCGTAAGCATGACAAGAGTGGGCTCTATTACACGCTCAGCAACAGAAGCATTACAAGAGTCTGCTGATGTGTCATATTCATCACTCACGACTATATCTCCTGGCAATGTTGAATCTTCCACCTCAGCAATCACAGTACCATCAGCAGAGCTACTAGTGTCCATGCTGGCAATACCATTAGCAACTTGTATAATGGCAGAAGATATAAGTTGGGAATCGGAAGGCAGGGCCGGCTTTCTTGTCCAAATACCAGAAGTGTCGTCACGGCTATATATTTGAGGTGAAACATACCACTCATGCCGATCCACTGTAACAATAACAGACTGCAACCAAAAGAAAGTCAAAACGACTGCAGCATGTTTCTATCAACTAAAAAAATCATACAAAAAATGAGATTCTACCAACATTAGTCTTAAAATACCTTCCTTCTATGGCGATCTTTGTAGTATATGTATTCCATTGGAACCCGAGCTCCTCTAGACAGCTTGGATAGAGCACTAATGAAGTCTTCAAGATTTGAAACGTCTTCATCGGCTAATCTCTTTATAATGGCATGCCGTGGGACCCCAGCTTTATAAAGCATGTAACTGTACATGGAAAATACAAATTATAATGGTTCAACATTTCATTTCCACAAGTAGAGCAAAGAGATACCTTAGTATTTTCCCACAAATTTAGTCTAACGATTGATGGTCAAACCAAAGTGTTATATTAATGTAACAAAGAAAACTTCAACAATTTTATCAAAGAAGTTACCCAGGTTCTGAGACATATACAAGACCACACTCAAAACGGAAATTCCTAGCTTGTTGATATGAGAGCGGGTGTATAACCGCGCCACTAACCTCCAAAAAGTAGTTTGGAGTTATGGAGTGCAAGTCTTCAACCTGAAACATAGAACGCATGCTAAATCTCTGTAAAGCACAGAACCTGGATGTAAGAGGTCAGTTACTCACCACCAACTGAACAGTTAAAGACTTGCCGCCCCTTTCAAACTCTAGCTCGACATTTTGGCCCACGCTGTCGTCAAGTAAAATTTCCATCTTCAGAAACTGAGTAATCACCTGCAGAAAGACTTATTTATTGAAACACAGTTTTACAAATACGTAACAGCCCCTAAATCAAATATTAAAGACCGTTTATTATATAGTCATATTTTTGTGTATAGATGAACCCACAGTCAAACATATGCTGTTCATTGTTAAAATAACCACAACTGTCAAGTTACAATATAGTCAAATAACACATACCTCTCCATTCATGCGAACAAGCACATCACCTGCCTCCAAATGTTTATAAGCTGGGCCACCTGGCACCTACAAAAGGCCCATGGTGATGTCAAGCATGAATGTACAGAAAATTTTACAACAAAAGCTAAAAGACATACCACAGAATCAACTACAAGCATCCCGGTTTCACTTAGTGGAGATGCATGGCGAACCAACTAATCCAAAAACAAATCAAATACGAAAACATGAGAACTTTAACATTTTGGTTTTATAAATTAACCAACAAAGAAAGTTGAATAAAAACCAACAGACCTCCTCTGTTTCACTTTGCAAACCAAGCCGACGGGTTTCATCAAATCCTTTGTGGACAAAGGTTGCCTAACAGAAACAGCAGAACATTAAATTAAGTAATAATGTGATGAAGTTTCAGATAATATTGTCATCAAGAAGTTGATAGAGAATTGAATCAAACAAACCTGGATTGTACCACGAGGTATTGTAACAGCCTCCCACTTATCTTGATACGAATCTCTCCCCTTTTGCAACATAGTTAAAGCCCTCACCGCCTGCAAATTCAAACTTTAAAATTTTGTGCCTCTTTTAAAAACTCCCTGCACCCCCTTGGCCCCTTGTTTGTACTTACTCGTTGTAAAGGAAAGAAAAATGCTGAGGAACTATTAGAAGTCTTGCCACCAGCATTTAATGCAACTGCCCTTCCTTGCCAATCAATGACTGGGGACCCACTCGAACCGCCTTTAGTACCTGAAGCTGCCTGTTGCGGAAGAAAAAAGAATAAATCAAAATAACATAAGAAACCCAAACTACTTGGACAAAGTCAACGGTAATTAGAAGACTAAAACACATAATAAACAATACTCAACAGTGCAGCAGAAGTGTACGATTTCAACCTTATCTTCAAAGTTTAACCTTGGCTAAAAATGAAATAGATGACTGGGTTGAACAGGTCGAAACACTACTACGTAATCTCCCAAAGTGCTTTATGTTCAAATACTGAATTCTAATGTAAATTAACTATTGTTTGTAGTCATATTGAATATAATGTTGGCGGGTCAGCCAAGCATTACCCATCTTGACTGACCCACCCATTTTACCATCTAATCGTCAATATTAATGCAAAATTACTTTTTCTCACTCATTCGCACCCAAAACTAATAGCTTTGGTAGCAGGAAACACACCTGTATGTAGAATGTATTGAAATCGTTGTAGCCATCTCTGCAGCAAGAAAATGTCTTAATGTTAAAATGTGACGAATGGCAGCAAATCCCATATTCGCCGTTTTTTTTCTTTTTTGTTACTATTAAATAAAATCAAGAGAACATACAATATGGAAGCAAAACCAAACACATAAATCAGAGTATCAGACACATAGGGATGTTATAAATTAGATTTAGCTGCATAGAATGTCTGCTGCAAGGATTTTGATCATCTTTCTGACAGCAGCCAGGAATGGTCTTGCAAATCCTATAACTTAACTTCACAACTCCCAACATAATTTCAGGAGTGATACAAATAAGGAAAATATTGTAAAGCAGCATACTTCTTATAATGTGGTGCATCCCTATCCAGACGAGCAAGAGTACCAGCCAAAATAGAGATCTGTAGGTTTCAGAGTAAAAGACACAGCCAAAAATATTACTTATTATAAAGGAAATGGTAAATAGTAAAAGAAATAAAGCAGACAAACGTAAAAACGCGAGGCCTTCGGTATAAACATTATAACTATACTAAAAGCTAATTATACATGACATTTTTTCTACTTATCAATCCTTAAACATAAAACATACTTATAACACCTATTGCAGAAAACATAAATACAGAAAAAAGCAACACGCGCTAATACTAATTCAGGAAACATAATACTATACAGAACACAGGTGCTAACACTGTACAGTACAAGGACTAGTAAGGGCAACAAATATGAACTTTGAAAGATAATACTAATTATATACTGATTCATGACTTAATCAGTTATGTTCACTAATCCAACAGGCTAAAACTGACCCATACGTTCCGACCCAGTGCATGAAGCACCTCACGCCTGGTGACTGTTGAGGCGCGCTTTTTTAAACCAAGCTCTACATCAGTCTCCAAAATAAAAAAAAAATAGTAAAAAGAAAAAAACATGCATAGAAATATACCTTCTCTCCACTATCATTACCAACAACTCTAATTTCCAGTCCAACAGAAGCAGCTTCAGGAGCAAGAGGTATCTCTTCATAGCTCAGAAACTTCACTGCAGCAGGATCATAGCGAAAGAATCCAAAATCATGAACCTGAAATTGCAAAAGCATAACATTGTAATTTGTAATCACCACACACAGCTGTCAAAACACATGAATAGTCTATTAACCAACTCACAGGATCTCTATATATCGGATAAACCGGAATCTCTTCACGATTAACAAACATAGCTTCAGCTGTCACAGGACCTACAAACGAACAAAAGATATAATCAATCAATCAATCAATCAGCCTAAAAGAACAGAATACATTGTGAAAGAAACAATAACAGTCCACGCTGAAATAGTGTTGTGTTTAGATTTTAGAAGTTAAAGTTATTCTCAGCATACTGACTGCAAGTCAACAACAGACCTGGTTTGACCACATGACGGTTAGTGAGTATAATTCCGCGACGTTTATCAACAACAAACCCTGTAGCAGAGCCTGAACGTGCGGATTCGGTGTCAAAAGCTCTGCACGAAGTCGTACGGAGCACCACCACCGCCGGAACAACCTTCTGCAGCGCTTTTCTCCAATCTTCAGCGGACGCGTGGTTCTCTTTCATCGGAGGATCGATTTCGATAGAGAGCTCCGATTGTGATATCTCCGATGAGTCCTCCATCTGTGATGTCATATACTGACTGGTATGTATGGAAGTTTTTGTGAGCCGGCAAACTTAAACTCCGGAGATATCGTAGTTGACTTGACTCAGGAAATCACGGTTCATTTAGACCCGCCCGACCCGTACTCGTTGATCTCATGGCTGACAAATCGTGTCTTAACAGGTTTAACAGGTTTCTGACGGCGCGCACAACATAAGTTTCAAACATGATTACGACTCGTTTAACTACTTTCTACCTCATGTTTATAAAACAGCTTTATGTTTTATGTACAAAGATGAATAAATGATAGATCCTAACATTGTAATTTTAATTATTTTAAAAATTAAAAAAGTCAAAGGGTGTATTTTTCAGTCAAACAGGTCTAATCGTGTCTTAACAGGTACCCAATTGTCAGCCCTTTATTTACCATCAATAATGAACTATAACCAAACCTTTTAAGGCCGTGAAGGGTTCGGTTCCATTAAAGTTGTTTTTCTTGATTGGTTGGCGCAAAAATGCAATTTAGACTTTGGTTCCATGGTTTGGACCGTTTAGATTTTTTTTTCACCGGATTCCGATTATTAACTCTAAACATTATTACATTTCTGGATTTTGAATTTCAATCGGGTTTGAGACCGGAACCGAATTAACTTGGTTTACTAGAACCGAAACTTGTACCATTTAACCTATATACCGGTTTTGATGGGTCGGGTTTCACGGGTTTGGATGGTAGAAGGCTCACCTTTACTCAAGGGTGAACTAAAAATTTAAAAAATAGACATGGAAATTAGCCTTCATCGAAGTAATCAAACACTTATATGTTCTAATAAAAAGTTATTAAATTTGCTTCATCACTTGAGATGCTTTGATTTATCCTATAATTTTTGGTAAAAAAACTCCAACTAAGCCTGCAATAGCATGTAATTTGCTTAACTATTGAGTATCATCAACACAACTTGGATTTCTTTCCACTTGATTTAATACACATGAGAAAAGTCTTATTTTAAATTCATGGAACTCACCTTGAAAGACACCTTATACCTCTTATGAAACATCATCAATTATAAACACTTAATAATCAGCATGAAAATTAATGTTCTAGTATAGAGAACCCAAACCGAGTTTTAGGAATATACACATATAAATATAAATACTTAATATTAATATAATAGTCGTCAACATACTCCGGTAATTATCACGAACCGAGTTTTAGGCATATATACACACGAATCTATTCAACTAATGCCCATGTATGCATCATTTTATCTTCATTGACCAATACTATATGAGTCTCGTACATGAATTAGACCTAACAACTTGTAGGGTTAACTCAACAAAGATTAAGCTATTGCTTTCTACCAAACATTTAAATGACCCTCAAATTTTTGAAAAATTTGGGTTTGGTCATATCACATTTTTGTTTGACATTTGGATAGATGCATACCGGCTATCATCTTTCACAACTTAACTCATTTTGTAATTTGACCCCTTAAATTAATTTCTTTATCTTTATTTTGTAAACAGAATGTTACAAATTCTATAGACAAACATTGTGAACGATGAGCATGTGAAATCATACACATTTCATATAAAAAAAGTGTTTTACAACTTATGAAATAAATATATAAGATAAAATTAAGACAAGTTTGTATTTGATTTTTATCTATGTCTATCATATGAACTAGGCTTTTTACGTTGTTGTAAAGGAAGGACACATGTGAAACTAAACAAAAGAAAATGGCTAAATGAAAATGCATGAGCAGACATATTTTCGTTTTCTTTTTGCTTAAAAAATCTAGAAAAAGGTAAATGTCAGAAGTGGGATTTGAACCCACGCCCTCTCTCGAAGACCAGAACTTGAGTCTGGCGCCTTAGACCACTCGGCCATCCTGACTTTTGTATCTAACTTCCGTCCTTTCGCATTATTACACGAAATATATCAGTATAAAATAATTCATTAATAACATGAACAGAGAGGATTTTGTGTGACGATTTACACTATTTTTTAACGTTCATGCATGACAAGGAGGTGTCTATGGGTTGGTTCAGTTTCAGCCCAAAACCGTTGTCACAACCATACTTTTAGTTAACCAGACAATAATAACCATTGGTTTATCGGTTTTATATGTTGGTTCCGTTCGGTTAACCATGAATTCGATTTGGCCTTTAAATGTTTGTTTGCTTATTTTTTTACTAGTTTTTTTGTAGGGGCGTGCATTGAGTGGTTAGGGTTGGTTTTGAGCTCTATTTTTATCAAGGTTCGTAGACATCACCTACCTCATCTGCAAGCTTTGTATTTACATACAAACAATTTCCTACAAAAAAAAATCAGTTTATGCCATTTCATGTTCATATTAGTTACAAAATTGGTTTGAGTGACGGAATTTATAAACAACCTTATGGTTTATCAACGCCGTGTGAACAAACACAAAGTTAAATCAAGGTATTTTCAACAGTAGACAACAACATTCTTGAATAATTCGGTTGAAGCTTGAATGGTTGAAGTCATATACTTCTTAGAATAAATGTGAAATGATTAATAACATAGAACCCATTGAGGAACATCACATTGGTTTGATTTGGTTAATTTGGTTATGCCACACACAAAAACCAAAAAAGAACCACAATTTTTGTTTAATCGGTTATGGCTTAACCGAACGATGAGTTAATTGTTTAGTTGGGTTTAGTTAGTTAGGGCATGTTTGGCTAAGCTTTTTGAAACAACTTATTGATTTATTGGCTTTTTGAAAAAGTCAGTATGGAGTGACTTATTGACTTATTAGCTTTTTCCCCTCACATACACACTCATTGCTAAACATCATTTTAGAGCTTATGACTTTTCAAAAAGCCAATAAGTCAATAAGTTGTTTCAAAAAGGTTAGCCAAACATGCCCTTAATTTAGATATTTGCTCACCCCTGGACTTTTGTGTGAAGAAAAGATTCCATAGCAATAATTTCTCATGCTTGAATACTAAAACGGAAATTTTGCCGCCTAATGTACTCCTTTTTTGTTAAACGGGTTTCATTCAAGTGTAATAAAATCAATAAATTGAGACGATAAAGAGGAAACCGATGATTCATGTGAAGAAATGACGAAAGGGGATTAATGAGAGGATGTTATGACTAGAGGGTGCTCAAATGTTGGAACTAACTGAGAGATGTGTGATGAGGAGAGGAAGGAGAGAGATTACTGAAACTAAAAGGAGTATCAAGAATTGGAGTTGGAGAAGAGGCGAATGGTGATGGCATAAATGGAAACTGAGAGCAAGATAGGGGCGGCGGAGGAGATGAAGTTGAGGAAGAAGATGAGAAACAGATGATGCAATTGTCAGCTTACAAATCCCAGAAAAGCCAAAAAAACAAATTTATTTTGCATTCAGTTTTGTATGGTAAAGAGCACACACCACCTGTTTGGAATACTTTACACTGCTATGATTATTTGAAATTATATGTACATAGCTCAAAATCTTGAATAAACAGCTAGATACCCTCCATAATTTTATTCTTTGTATGAATCAAATCATCAATGCAATACGAATCTGATGTTCATAGGCTATCTCCCGTTTCCAATGATTTAATTATCCTTCTGTGCCATGTAGCAGTTTCAGGATCAAACCTGAGCTCCCATGTAGGCCAGTAGTGCAGGTCCTGCTTCAGTGTCAGCACCCTTGGCTTCCCATTCAAGTGGACTGTCTTTACACGAACAAATTCTCCATCTTCAATCTCCTGTATGCACACACATTACTTGAATAAACGACTTTGCCATTTGAAGTAAAACACAAACAAAGCACACAACAAAACATTAAAGAATCTTAAACAAGTAGAAACCGGTTGAGAGTATCAGACATTTGTACCTTTGTGACATTGACAAAAGCATCCAAGTCAGGAGTTGGTTTTCCATTAACTTCCACAATCCACTGTTGAGAATATAAACCGTATCTATGCACAGGACTCCCAGAGGACCACCTGCAACAGAGTAATTCTTTATCCTTTACACATCAACCCATACCATCTTGCAACAAAAGGTCAAACCCGTACCTTGCGACATATACACCATGGCCCTCTTTGGGAAGAAACCCGAGGGCACGTACTTCTGGGTGAGGATCTTGTACCAAACATCCACACCAGTTAATTACACGCGTGGTACCGTTGCCATCTCTTATATCTGTTCCCAGTTCAACCTCCATTTCACGTCCCTAAGAGCAAACCATAAAACACGATTCATTAATATCTCCCAACATTACCTCCTGAATATGTGGTTGACCAGTAACATAATATCCAAATGAATCAAATACAGATATGTTCACCTGACGGAAGATGGTGAATACAAGTTTTGCATCCATGTCATCAGACACATCTAAGGCATGGCATGCTTCTTCAACATCATTAAAACATGTAACTGGCTTCCTATTAATTGCAAGAACCATATCACCTTGTTCCAGTAGATTTTCAGCTTTAGATCCTGCTAAACAACCTTTGACCCGTAGGACCTGACGTCTCACAGGATCTTTCTTTACAAGAGCCTGTGAACAACATTTATATATAAAAATATCAATTTCTGCATATCTTACATAGAAAAGAACAGACCAGAGTAAAAATAAAGTTAAAGCATACCTGGATCCAGTTGTTGCTGAGACCAAAACTTCTAGCCTTGGAAAGTAAAGTACAATAAAACTCGACCTCTAAAACCCTAACTAGAGGCATTGGTCTTTTGATACCATTTATAAGAAATGACTGTCCTTTCGCGCCTGATATTATTTTATTAAGAACTTGGCTAATCGAATGTATATGAATACCTCTGGTGAAGTGATGATCTTCAGATGAACTTGCACCATATTTGATCTGCAAACAAGATTTAATCATAAGATTTTAGTCAACCTTCTATTGACTAAAAACGAACTAATAAGGAACCAACCTTCCTTTTCTTTTTACGAACCTGAGTTGAAAAGCTGCCCCATATAGCTTTAACTCTTCCATGCTCATCAGTTAATACTCCTGAAAACATGCTACCAAAGTCTACATACAACAAGCAACATTAATAAGTAATCAATAAATATTAATAATTTAATATGTTTAAGATTCATTTAAAAGTGGATAATGATAATGTAACATGTACCAGTATCAAGCTCTATAACTTCCATGTTGGTTGCTCTATAGCGCGGTGAATCAGCCGAACTTATATTCAGAGAGGCACACGGGTTGGTAACAACAGATTTTCTAGAAGTTGCTTGTAAACTTTTATTTAATCCCACGAGACACACACTCTCTCCACGCCGCAATGCAGGTTCTGTCACAATATGAGAAAATGAAACGGTCAGTATAACTAAAATGAGAAAACATCTCGACCGTTGATCTGGTACAAGTTTTCCTACCTGGAAGAAGTTGAGCAGCCCGGACTACTGAATTACCAGCAGGTCCAAGGAGAGATGGGTCATACGCAATAAGTGCATAGTTGTGAACAGGATGGAGAAACGCCACCTGAAAAGTCACCTTGTTATATTTATCTGCTAATACCAAAATTAACAGTCTGCTTTTTTGCTTTTCTTTTTTATATGGGTGCGTATATACCTCCCCGGGAATTTCGATTGGAAATGCAGCAAAAGAAAGTCTGACATCAGATGCTGATATGGCAACAGTATTCTTGTCAACTGCAACCAACCCCATTTCTTCTGAATGAAATATAATCACACCAGTTCCAACAAAATGCTGTGCATGGACACCATCAACCATACATGATGATGGTACATGAACCTGACAAGTCATACACCGGGTGATATTCAAAAAATTGCACACCAAACCCATCAAACTAAAATAAATGAACAATGATTCGATTCTGAAGAAATTACCGAAAACATGACAAGAGTGGGCTCTATTACACGCTCTGCAACAGAAGCATTACTAGAGTCTCCTAATGTGTCGTGATCTCCTGGAGATGTGTCGTGATCTCCTGGAGATGTGTCGTGATCTCCTGGAGATGTGTCGTGATCTCCTGGAGATGTTGAATCTTCCACCTCAGCAATCACCATACCATCAGCAGATGCATCTTTATTGTTGGATACCTCTAGAACATGTTCAGAGCTACTAGTGTCCATGCTGGCAACACCATTAGGAACTTGTGTAATGCCAGAAGATATAAGTTGGGAACTAGAGGGCAGAGCCGGTTTTCTTATCCAAATACCAGAAGTGTCGTCACGGGTATATATTTGAGGTGAGGCATACCACTCATGCCGATCCACTGTAACTAGAACAGACTGCAACCAAAAGAAAGTCAAAAAGTATGCACCATGTTTCTATATGTCAATTGTACATATTGTATTAGTATATGGCCCATGGGCCCGATATAAGCTTTTATATGGTTCTTTTCCTGTATAATTACCTTCTTCCTATGGCGATCTTTGTAGTTTATGTATTCCAATGGAACCCGAGCTCCTCTAGAGAGCTTGGATAGAACATTAACGAAGTCTTCAAGATTTGAAGTGTCTTGATCGCCTAATCTTTTGATAATGGCATGTCGTGGGACACCAGCTCTATAAAGCATGTAACTGCAGATGGAAAATACAAATTCGAATGATTGAACATTTAATTTTCAGAAGTGACAGACCTTGTTATTTTTCCCACATATTTAGCCTAAAGAATGATGGTCAAAACCATAAAATGTCGTTTTTTTATAAAATGTCGTTTTTTACCCGGGATCTGACACGTATACAAGGCCACATTTAAAACGGAAATTCCTAGCTTGTTGATAAGAGAGTGGGTGTATAATTGCACCACTAACTTCCAAAAAGTAGTTTGGGGTTATGGAGTGTAAATCCTCAACCTGAAACAAATAACATATGAAAAAACTGAATTTCGCAACAATAAATCTCGGCAAAGCATAGAACATGAGCATAAGAGACCGGCCACTCACCACCAACTGAACGGTCAAAGATGTCCCGCCCCTTTCAAACTCCAACTCAACGTTTTTGCCCACGCTGTCATCAAGTAAAGTCTCCATCTTTAGAAACTGAGTAATCACCTGCAAAAAGGCTTATGCATTTAAAACACGGTTTTACAATAAGCCCTGCACGTTTCAATAGCGGCGTAGATGAATCCACCATAGTAAACATATTGCTGATTATTGTTCAAATAACCACAACTATCAAGTTACAGTATGGTGAAATAACACATACCTCCCCATTCATGCGAACAAGCACATCACCTGGCTCCAAATGGTCATAAGCTGGGCCACCTGGCACCTACACCATGCCCATGATGATGTCAGCCATCAATGTACAACTGAGCATGTAGATAGCAATTTTACAATAGAAACTGAAAGACTTACCACAGAATCAACTACAAGCATCCCGGTTTCACTTAGTGGAGATGCATGGCGAACCAACTAATCAAATACAAAAACATGAGAACTATAACATTTCCTTTATATAAACGAATCAACAAATAAAGTTGAATAAAAACTACAGACCTCCTCTGTTTCACTTTGCAGACCAAGCCGACGGGTATCATCAAAACCTTTGTGGACAAAGGTTGCCTAACAGAAACAAGAGATCTATAGTAAAAACATTTAAGTTTAATAATAATAGAATCAACTTTCAGATAATGCAACCAACCAACAAACCTGGATTGTACCACGAGGTATTGTAACAGCCTCCCACTTATCTTGACACAAATCTCTCCCTTTTTGCAACATATTTAAAGCCCTCACCACCTGCAAATTCAAACTTCAGAATTTTGTGCCTCTTTTAAAAACTCCCTGCAGCCAGTCTGTATGATTCCTTGGACAACATTACATTTCTTGTTCCAACATATTAATTTCAAATGAAAAATTCAAAACACACGAGCATTTTTAGAGCCTGACAACCACCACAAAAAAAGCGTAACATGTTGTCACAACATAACCCAGCCGGACACCCTTGTTTGTACTTACTCGTTCTAAAGGAAAGAAAAATGCTGAGGAACTAGAAGAAGTTTTGCCACCAGCATTTAATGCAACGGCCCTTCCTTGCCAATTGATGACCGGGGACCCACTCGAACCACTTTTAGTACCTGAAGCTGCCTGTTGTGGAGGGAAAAAGAATAAATCAAAATAACATAAGAAATCCAAACTACTTGATCAAAGCCAACAGTAATTGAAGGACTAAAACACATAGATAAACAATGCTCGAAAGTGTAAAATTTCAACCTGTTTACCTGAAAATGGGTGGATTACGGCTACATTTTATCTCCAAAGTTTAACCTCAATTAACTATAGTTTGTAGTCATATTAAATATAATGTTGGCGGGTCAGCCAAGAGTCACCCATTTTGACTGACCCACCCATGTCACCCATTTAGAGAAAAAGGATTAAAATGTCTGTGGGTCAGCCCAGGCTTACCCATATGACTGACCCGCCCATGTTACCGTCTATAATTATGCAACATTAATCTTTTATCAACCATTTGGACCAGAAACCAATAGAATTAGTAGCAGGAAGCTCACCTGTATGTAGAACGTATTGAAATCGTTGTAGCCATCTCTGCAACAAGAGAATGTCTTATTGTTAACATCAGATGAATTGCAGCAACCCTTTATTCATTTTTTCACTATTGTTACATGTTAAAAAATCCACAAAACACATATGGAAGCAAAACCAATCACATAAACTAGACATATAGATGTAGTAGATTTGATTCAATTGAATAAAATGTAAGCTATAAGGCTTTGATCATCTTTAATGCAAAGCTGATCCAGGCTCTAGTAAGTAGACTCAAAATTTGACCAATTGGACATAGTCAAATGGGCTAGAAAAGGGCCCAATTAAAAAGGGCTTAACTTCCGCTACGTGCGGAGTTATGGGACCATTAGTAACGGACAAAAATATCTCAACGGGCTGGTAATGTGACAACCCACCAAAGGAGCTCAATCAAGCCAGAAATAGTTTTGCAAATTGCTCTTACTCCACCAAAATGCACAACCTATAATATAATTCACGGGTGATATATATATGAAAATAATGTGAAGCAACATACTTCTTATAAAACGGTGCATCCCTATCAAGACGAGCAAGAGTACCAGCCAAAATAGAGATCTGTAAGTTTGAGAGTAAAACAAAATCAACACAACCAAAGTTCAATAGTATGACATAATATAAGTATGATGGTATTATACCTTCTCTCCACTATCATTACCAACAACTCTAATTTCCAGTCCAACAGAAGCAGCTTCGGGAGCAAGAGGGATCTCCTCATAGCTCAGAAACTTCACTGCACCAGGATCATACCGAAAGAATCCAAAATCGTGAACCTGAATAGGCAAATGCATAACATTGTAATTAGGGCTTCAAACAAACCAAAGTAACACAAACAGGGCCTTGTTCGTGTTCGTTCTTTAAGAAAATAGATGTGTTCACGAACCTGTCATGAACACTTACCAACTGAGAGTTTCTATTCGTGTTCGTTCATTGAGGAAATGAGCGTGTTCGTTTTCGTTCGTTAATTTTAGCTAAGGAATACAAACGTTCATGAACACGAACAAGCACAAACAAACGTTCATGAGCACAAATAAGCGTTCATGAACATAAACGATCATATGTTAAAAGGTATGTCATAGAATACACTAATATTAATTAAATATTTTATCAGTGAAAATTTTGAAGTATTTATCATCATCATCATACTAAGTAAATCCCACCAATATCAAAGTTAAGGTAGGGTCTGAGGAGGGTAAGACGTAGACAACCTTACCTCTACCCCGTAGGAATAGAGAGGTTGCTTCCAGTGAGACCCCCGGCTTTATAGTAGTTTTGCATCAAGCCTTGGACATAAGGCACATAACACTCAGCAATTGGGACAAAGGCCGATTAGTGCATGTACCCCCTTGTCTTTTGGCTATCAACGCCACCACATGATGCATGATTAATCGTCACTTGCTTTTTAACGTTATTTTCACGAAATTAGTAAAATAACGTTAAAATAGTGCACTTTCACCCCCCCCCCCCGGGCCCACACATATATACATTATTTGAAGTATTTAAATAAATTTTATAAATTAAAAACCCTAATGAACTATCTAACATAAACTAACACGTTACCGAACGTTCACGAACATAAATAAACAAACGCGGCCACTGTTCATGTTAGTTCGAACGTTCCATTCATTTACAGCCCTAATTATAATCACCACAAACTGTGAAACACATCAACAATGTATTAACCAACTCACAGGATCTCTATATATCGGATAAACAGGAATCTCTTCACGATTAACAAACATAGCTTCCGCTGTCACAGGACCTACAAAACACACAATCAATCAAGCAAAAAAAAGTCAAATTAAAGTCATTCTTACCATAATGCACGTAGAGAAAAAGTCAACAGACCTGGTTCGACCACATGACGGTTAGTGAGTATAATTCCCCGACGCTTATCAACAACAAAGCCCGTAGCATTGCTCGCACCGGCCGATTCAGTGTCAAAAGCTCTGCACGCAGTGGTACGGAGCACCACCACCGCCGGAACAACCTTGTGCAACGCGTTTCTCCAATCTTCAGCGGTGGCGTGGCTCTCGTTGAACGGAGGATCGAGTTCCATTGACAGTTGATGATTTGTTTCCGATTGTAATAGGTCATTCATCTGTGATGTAGTTGAATTTTTTATAGGTTGTAGTTTTGAGAGGTGTAGGGTTTATGAGCAGAGAATGGTGGCTGGAGGTGTAACGACGGTGACGGTGACGGAGATGGTTGAGGTTTTGGGGGGTTGAAAAGCAGAGATTGGAGCGGAGACGTTAATTCGTCGATTTCCGTTGGTGTTCAACAACAGTTGAAGGCGTTTAAAGTTACGAAAATGTCATTGGGTGTATGTGGCTTTTTGTAGTCAACTATTGGTCAGTTCATAAAGTCATTGACGAGTAGGTATCAACTTTTCTTTTTCTGCAAGTACCCCTCCTCTTTGAAAACATTACTCATGTGAGTTTGAAGGGATGATAATCGAAACCGAATTTAAGGGGTGTGTGGGATTTCCATTTTCAAGCTTCTTATAGACTTATAAATTTTGTAAAATTTAGTTTTTTTTTTATAAAATGGTGTTTGGGTAATGTGTTGAAAATAGGGCTATTCAAATCGTTTGCCGCTTATCGCTCTCTCGGAAAACGCTTGGAATATGCTCACTCGGTTTGGTTCGGTTTGCAAACGAGCCAAGTATGAGCAAAGGTCCACTCGGCTTGGTTCGGCTCGAATTAAATTTTCTTAACTTATTACATATATAATTATAGAAAAAATGTATTGTACAAAATGGTTTAACGTACGCTATGTAGGTGATGTGAAATCGCATGTTATAAAATAGGATGAATTAAATCGCATGTGATATTTTTTTATGAAATTACATGTTAGTTTTTTGTAACAATTTCGCATGTGATAATTTGATGAAATTGCATGGTTTTTTGTAACAATTTCGCATGTGGTAATTTTGATGAAATCTCATGTTAAAAAAACAACATGCGAAATTGTTACAAAAAATCAACACGCGATTTCAATGTGGGATGAAGATCTGACGGCTGAGATGATCGCGTACGTATTGTACGATAAGGGCACTTGTACGTTAACCTAACCCTATAATTATATATGCACACACAAATTACATGTATATTCATATTTTATACATGTCGCTCTATTAGATTTGGACCACTATAATCAAATATACAATTATATTTATTCATACTAGCCTAATCAAACCAATAAAAATGTTGACATCTTTCTCTCATTAATCGTCAGTTGTTTCTCGCTCTCACCATACGCCACAATGCGACAATTGTTCTTTGTTGTATATCCATCGCCTCACCTGCCTCAACAGAGCCTCATCCTCAAACGATCCGATCTCGATCTTAGTGTCATCCTCGGACAGTTAGACCTTATTCATGACCCTCAGACATCTATGGTTGTCCAAATTACCCGTCGCTCGCCGCTCGCTCGGAAAATTACATGCTCGAATATGCTTGTTCGGATTTCGCTCGATTGTAAACGAGCCAAGCACAAGCAAAGGTCCGCTCGGTTCGGATCGGCTCGTGATTAGCTCTAGTTGAAAATGAGTTTTAATGCTTTGAAAATGAAAAAATGAGAAGTTAGTTGGTAGTGACTTTTTTAAAAAGGATAAAAGAATAAGAAAAAGGATAAAGTGAGAAGGGAAAGGAGAAAATAAGAAGTTGATAAGCAATCCCAAACACCCCCTAATGGTTAGCCTAACAAATTTAGAGTATGGGATTATTTTTTATGTTTTTACGGGTTTAAGACGGGTATAGAATTCAGTGACATTCTCGTTTACCCGATTATATATCTGATATGATGATTTGTTTTCTTTTTTTATGGCATCTTTGTATATTGTATTACATTATATTGTATTACATTACGTTATATTACATTATATTATATTATCTTATATATCTTTGTTCTATTTCTTGAATTATACTCATTTTTGTACTACGAATATGTATGACTAGTTTAATTCGTATGCACCTGTAAGTAGCATCCTTGAAGAGACGATAATGTATGGCTCATTTTGATTAAAATTTGACATCAATGGTTAGATATTGATACTTCTGAAAGGTGCTCTATTTGCTCGGAGCTCCCGTTTGATACCGGAGTAGTTATTCAAATTGGAATGATCTCTTCTAATATACAACTTACGAAATGTAATTGATTAATAGGTATCATATAGATACCCGACGGGTTTTGAGTCGGTATACCTAACTGGTATTTTCAGTAAACCAACTGGTTTATCTGATACCCAACAAATAATTACCTAATACATACCCCACAGGTTTTAGGCTGGTTTGGTACAAGCTTTTATAATCCGGTATGGGATTATCCAATTCATCCCAAACCCTCCCCATTGCCATCCTAAACATAAAAAAAAAAAATTAATGGTGAGTATCACCTCAAGTTTATAAGTTTGTGAGAAAAGGGTACATTTTGAAGCACCATTTTTTTTATGACATGAGGTGTTTATATTTATCAAAATGGTTATCACTTGTTCAAGTTCCACAAAGTAAATATTAGATAGAATTTAAAAAATAAACTTCTTTTGTGAAGTTGGTATAGCAAACCAAAATTAGGTGAACACAAAGTTGCCATAAAGGAAAAATGAAGTGTGTATTTTTGTTTGTGTTGTCTGGTGTTTTTTAGTAATTGGTGAAAGACTAAAAGGTCAAAAAGATCATATAAGATTACATAAAAGTTTGTTTGTTTCTTTGTTTTTTATTGGTGGGTTGATCATGGCTGAGTGGGTAGTGGACTAGTGGGTTGATCATGTTTGGGCCCACCTACATAGCCGTCAGACTCGACTCGACTCTGATATTTTACTCCACCCACATACTTCAATGGCTATGAATTTGGTTACGAAAACGAAAGGTCATACGTGTTCTTTATTACTTTGTTTTTTTTAACTTCAAGGAATGATCTGTCAATGACTGTGATATGAGGCGTTGTGGTCGACGTCGACTACTCGACCGTCGCCAGCCCCTTGGCTCTCTTAGATGTGCGGAAACCCGACCTTCACCCGTCCGAAGGCACGACAGTGGAATAATCGGTAAAACTTCGCCTCCCATCCAAGACGAACCGGCGCTACAAGTCTTTTTCAAACCACTCCACCACTACCTCATTTGCTCTTTATTACTTGTAAACTTGTGTAAAAGATGTTTTATCAGTTCACGTGTACCACCAAATTTTTTTTTTTTTTTTTATGTTATAAAACTAGGAATGAATGGCAATTAGGAATAAAATTATCGGTGACCGACCGCTACTAGACACATTTCGATGAGATTTTTTAATGAATAAAAGTTTTTGGATCAAGACTACAGTGATTAGATAACGTCTACCCAAATCACAATTAAACACAATTTTATCGTGTTTATGTGATGATTTTTAACTCTAAAATGTTTATACACTCTTTTACAACCGACATGTTCTTTACAACATATATTTTAATTAGTAAGGAGTTTAAAAAGTGATGATATATTTAAAATAACTTATTCACCCTTCTAAGCTTGGCATTAACATATACGAAAGTTCATTTGTATAATCAGAATTGTTTTACACAATATTAACTCTAAATAAGTGTTGTAAAAAAATCAATATCTCAACACAAGTACACAACATTAAACTTCTTACCACATAATTAATAGCACATAAATTGCCTCATTTTAATATGTACCTTGTTTTGCAGATCAACGGAACTTACTGAAGAAACACTGAACTAATTACAGGACTAATCAGTTTGGTTTATGTTCCTACCATGGTGGTTAATCTTCTTTATGGTTTCCTGAGCTCCTTAATGACTAGAGTTATCTGCAAAACAGAACACCGTTACTCGTTAAGAGGGGTTTCCCTCTTAACTGGGCTCCGGCGTGAGAATAAGCGACTGTGTTTGGGAGGTAATAAAGTATTAAGTGTGAGAGTAGAGAGAATGAAATGTTTAACATGTGAAGTGAGGTCTCTATTTATAGCCGGAGTAGTGTAAGAGGGTGTGGGCTGATGGGCCTTGGGCCGGAAGGCGACAACATGGAGGATATGCTCCTTGTCTCACTGGTGTCGACCGTTAGTGGCTTCTAGGAGTTTTATGGAGTTGGCGCAACGTGATTGGAGCCACGTGTCACTGTTGTCAGCCTGGCCGCCCTTCTGCCATCAGCAGGTAAGTGGAGATCATGGGGCAGTTGTCTCTGCCTTGTGATTGGTGCCACATAGGCGTCCTTAGGTACTTTTTGTCTCCTGCATGTCAGACGATCGTGGAGCACGATTGCGCAGGGCCAGAAGAACCCTGATTGGCTCTTTATTTCTGCCCCTTGTACCTCGTGTACTATCTGAAAAGGCCTTGCGCCGTAGTCACGCATGATTCTTGCTGAGCACGTTACTACCTCGCGCGAGGCATGGGCTTCCAAATGCTCTTTTCAGAATGCTAAGTGTTGGTAAATGGACTTTCCACTTGCTCCGACCTCGCGCCGAATCGTTGCATACGTTTGTAGCCCGCGCGAGGTTGGCAATAAGAGATATGTTGATTAAGGAGTATGGTCCTGCGCGCGTCCTGACTGGAGGGTTGCGCGGCGTTTTTGGGACCATACCCCTTCAAGTCCCCCCAGTCCAGTGCTGCACCATGCGCGAGGCAAGTGGTTGGAGCTCTGGACTTAGAAAAAATTGTAGTAAAATGCTTGTTTTTCGTTTCGTCGGCGCGCTCGTACGAGTGTTTTATCACTTGTTACGGTGCGGCTAGGCGCTTGGCAGTTGGTAATGCTTTGGGTAGCCATGCGTATTGCGCGCCATGGATAACCTCTGTGTTAAGCTTTTGAAGTTTTGGACGGGAAGATCCTCGAAATTTGAATTTCTGACAGGTTGGTAAAAAAGTCGTGGTTGGTGACGTTTGAGTTGACCTCTGACGGTTGTCATCAACTTGTCCCTGACGAATCGTATTTCCGTCAGAGAGTGAGGCCCACGCGCGCGTGGTAACCGTCACTCCGGGAAACACGCCTTATGTGGCGTTTTCTGATTGGCCACGCTCGCGACGATTTCGGCACGGTTACCCATCGCATTAAATGCGATGGGTATATATATCTGAAGAGACATGAGGGATTATCACTTTCTCTTCTACTCTTTCTTATTTCCTCTCTAGTTCTACTGAATCTTCAAAGTTTGAAAAAAATTAGCAGATCTTCAAGTCTTCAAGAGATATCGTAACAGATCTTCAGGTCTGTTTCCAGAATATTCAAAGCTTCTTTATTGGTTGTCAATGGCTGAAGAACGTCAAGAGGATAATCCCGGAGAAGAAGGCCCTGTGCCCGTTCTCTGGTGGGACTTAGGTCTTTTTGAACAGACCGTACGTGGTTTCCGGTTCCCACCGGAATGGGGTGCCCGGTACCCCGGCCAGAATCAAACGGCTGCCGACGCACCGCCGGGGTATATCACCTTGTTTGAAGACTTCTTTCATCAAGGTAATTTCCGACTGCCGGCGACGAACTTTCTGGCTCATATTCTTCAGTTTTATGGGTTTCATGTATCTCAGATGAGCCCTCCCGGGATGGTCCGGGTTCGACACTTCGAGTTTCTTTGCTGGTCGCATGGCATAGAGCCAACGGTGGAAAAATTTAGGGTGTTTTATCAGCTAATTCGAAACATGGGGTTTTACTCGTTTGCCAGCCGAGGCGCTGCAAAGAAGATACTTCTCAATCCTCCCAAGAGTTTCCACGACTGGAAACCCAAATTTTTCTACATTCGCGAGGAGGTGATTCCGATCGCCATGACATTTCGCGCTTGGAGAGAAGCGATTGTTAAGGAAGATCTGACGATCCCCAAGAATGATGCCTGGTACAAGAAGCTTACCTCTACCCCAAACCGAGTGTTTGGAGAGAATGTCTTGGTAGCGGCGCACATGAGTGACCAGTGGTCGGCTGATAGCAAAGACGTTCCGGTCTTAAAGCTTGAAGATAAAGGTTAGTTATTTTGATTCTTTTGTTCTCTTCGTTTTGTAACCTGTGCTAATTTATATATTTGCGTGTGTAGAGGTGCAACTGTACCAAGCTGCCTTCTCCACCTTTGGTGGTTCCATGGGTGTGCGCCCGCTCCAGGCTGGAGAGGAGTATTGGTATGAACAAATTAGGGGCAACTTCATGTACCCGGTTGCTGATGCATTTGCTGCGCCGCCTACCGCAACCGAAGGTGCGCATATACCTAACCCTCGTCCCTTGCGCTCTGTCACTTTTGCTGGGAAAGAGGTTGTCTATCTTTCCGGCGAAGAGTCTGCGGGATCCTCAACCGGGGAGTTAAGTTCCTGGTCTACCATCTTTACAGGTGTGCTACGCGATTTGGGCATCGACCCTGAAGAGAAGAAAAAACCAACCAGGAAGAAGAAGGTGATCAATCTTGAGCCTGAAGTGATGAGCAAGAAAAGTGGGAGTAGCCGCGCAGCTGCTGGTGCTGCTGATAAAGGTACTCTTCGGCTTCGTCAGAGTTACTTGAAAGATTATGTGATAATTAGTGACTCACATGAGGGCTTGTCGCGCGCAGGCGAGAAGAAGACTGGAGCTGGTGGCTCAAAAAGTTCTGGTAGCGCGGGTTCTCGCAACCCGGATGCTGGCGCTACTCCGTCCTCTGTTGCTCATGAAGAGGAGGCGATAGAAGAGGAGGAGGAGGAGCCTGCTGCGCAGTTGATCAGAAAGAGGTAGGAGCGAGACCACAGCTGGTTTGTCTGTTGCGCTTAAGGCTGGTGAGGTTCCCCTGATTGGGAAACGGAGCAACTTGCGCTCACTTTACAAAGTTTCTCCGGGTTAGTTGTCCTTAGTTACGTTATTCTGTTATCTCCGCTCTTTTTAACACTTGGTTTCTGCAGAGACTAAAAAGAAGACCCCTGAGAAGGGTGTGGTGTTTGTAGATCCCCTGGAGCCGGCACACAAAAGGCCTAAGGTTACCGTTAAACCTTTTAAAACGGTGGAGTCTGAGAAGGCAAAGCATGTTGAGGTCGAGAAGGAGAAAACTGTTGCGACGGAGAAACGCGCGTCTGAGGAAGAGAAGAGGAAAACTGATGAAGAGCGTAGGAAGATTGATGAAGATAAACGGAAGAAGGCTGAGGAAGAGAAGAGAAAGGCGGATGAGGAGAGGTCGAGGCGAGCTCAGCAGGAGAAAGAGAAAGCTGCTGAAAAAGAGAAGGAGAAATCCGCTGCTAAGAAAGAGAAGAAAGCTTCTGGTTCGGCGGCTGGTCAGGGTGGTGTAAAACATGGCGCGCCGCCGCGCTCTCCGATAGGCCCCCGGGATACTGTGGGGGATATTTATTACAAGTCTTACACGGAAGAGAGCCGTGGTGATGCTCCTCATCAGCCGCCATGGGGCTTAAAGCAGAAGGATACCTTCCAAGAATTCACGCCTTGCCGCGATTGGTTGCTGAATTCCATTCCTCCAGGTGAGGTTGATCGCCAAAGAGCGCGCACTCACAGCGGGTTATATCATGCTTATGTTGTTGGCGAGGCCAACACCCGCGCTGCTAACCAGGAAATTGTTCGCGAGTGGCGAACACTGGTTAGGGAGAGGGATGACTGGGAGAAATATCGCGATCGGATACTAAGGCGTGCCACTGAGTTGGAAAAGTCTAGAACTGCTTTTGATGAAGAGAGAGCGAAATTCGAGGCTGACCGGAAATCGAAAGAGTGGGGGCGCGAGGGCCTGAGAAGCAAGCTTCAAGCTGCTGAACAGCAGTTGGCTAAGGAGAAAGCTGAGTTCAAACGCATATGTGAGAAAGACAATGAGCGCGCATTCGCAGCTCGTAACAAGATTGTCGACCTTGAAGCCAAGGTTGTTGAGTTGACAGCGTAGGTGGAGGATGCGCAAACTATGCAAGCTGCTAAAGAGCAGGCTGAGGTTCGAGAAACTTCTTATTCCGTTTAATACTTTTGTTTTAGTATGATAACTGAGTCTTTTAAACCTTGCAGGCCGAATTGGCTGAGGTTAAGGCACAATTGTCTGGCAAAGACAAGGATTTAACTGCTAAGGACGTCAAGATCGCTGAGCGAAAGCGTCGTTTGCGAGAACAAATTGAAAAAAGTGAGTCCTTGGAGATCGATCTCGAAGCTGAGAAGGTTAAGGCTGCCACTGCTGAAGAGGCCAAACAAAAAGCTGAGGAGGCCCGAGACATTAGCACCACTGCTCTTAACGTAGCGCAAAACAACTATTCCGAAGCTCAAGGGATCGTTGATACCTTGGTTTCTGAGGCCGAGTGGTTGCGTGGTCGAGGAATAGTTCTGGTACGCCCTTTCTTGACTTTTGTTTACTTCCTTAAAACCTGTTGTCTTATGTATTTCGTTTGTTGTAGATGGCCAACTCCATCTTAAATGCTGGGGAGCTAGACAAAGTTGTTGCTGCCATTATAGATGCTTCTCTCACAGTTGGTCATCGTAAAGGCTACCTTGAATGTGCGCAACATGCTACAGTTATGCTTGGGCAGGAATTCGACATTAGTCACTGCTCAGTGACTGATCAAGCTGAGGCTGAGCTAGCTCGCGCTGAACACGGTTATGATCATCTGTCGATACTGGTGATGAATTTGGTTACTGATGCGCTGAAGCATGATGACTGGTGTCAACGGCTGAAGACTATCCTCGACCCACCGGAGACCGTTGAGCTCTCGGATGAGGAGGAAGCTGCGGGTGATGATGGCGAGGGTAAAGGTGATGGTGGCAAGCATGACGATGATAATGATGATAGCTTTGAATAGGCTAGTACTTTTAAGCTCTGTGCCTTGTAATTTTTCCTTGGAAGTTTTGAAATGTAAGTAAACCTTTGCGTGGTTACGTTTGTTTCTGATCAAATGAATGACACTCTGTCTTAGAGTAACTGTTGCGCGGTTGCGCTTGTTTTAAATATGATGTTTGTTTATTCTTTCCCTTTACAATTATTGCATTGTTGTTAGAAACTTTGGTTAAGTTAGCACGAATAAATGTAAGTGTGGCTCGTATGAGTGTAATTGCCCGGTCTCGCGCTATGTTCGCGGAGGACCTTGGAGGCGTTAGTCGAGAGCTCGTAAGTTACTGGAGTGTTTTCGTGCTAATCAGAAGTTTAAACATGCATTTGTAACGAAAGAAGTAAATAGAAACATGTCGTATGCTTTCATTGACTTGGAAACAGGCGCTTAGGCCAATCATACATTGCTTATAAAGGGCGTGTAGCCGACGTAAGAAAGTAAAAGGTGCATGGCCAACATTAGTGGATAAAGGCGCGGGGCCTAGAATAGTCACATATAGCATTTGCGCAGTTGTTGCGCATTCCACGTGCGCGGGATGATATGTCCATCCAGGGTGCGCAATTTGTAAGCCCCTTTTCCTAGCACTTCGTGAACCAAGTATGGGCCTTCCCATTTGGGTGCTAGTTTTCCTGGGCGTTCAGCATTTGAAGCTTCGTTGTCTCGGAAGACGTATTCTCCTGGAGTGAAGGTACAGATGCGGACTCTTGCATTGTAGTACCTCTCCAGTTGTGTCTTGTACTTGGCTTCTTTAATTCGCGCAATTTCGCGCCTTTCTTCTAGCAAATCCAAGTCGAGACGACGCTCTGCCTCGTTGTCGATTGCGCTGACTGCTGTCAAGCGCGGAGAGGGCAGGCCTACTTCTGCCGGGATAACCGCTTCTGAGCCATAGACTAGGCTAAAAGGGGTTTCGCCGGTACTCGTCTTCGGCATGGTTCGGTGAGCCCACAAGATACTCGGGAGCTCATCCACCCAGCCTCTTCGCTTTGTGCCCAGTCGGGCCTTTATCCCATCGACAATACACTTGTTCACACTTTCGACCTACCCATTTCCTTGAGGATGCGCAACGGAGGAGAAAGTGTGTTCGATTTTCATCTCTTTCATCCACTTCTGGAGGTCCTCAGAAGCAAAATTGGTTCCGTTGTCTGTGACAATCTTGAGTGGGAGGCCAAACATGCAGATGACGTGTTCCCAGATAAACTTGCGCACCATCATTGCAGTGGTTGAGGTAAGAGCTTTGGCCTCCACCCACTTAGTAAAATAATCAACGGCTACAATTATGAACTTGACGGCGCCAGGAGCGTCTGGGAAGGGTCCCACCATATCAATTCCCCACTGCTGAAAAGGCCAAGCAGTGGATACGGGGATAAGATCGTTCTTGGGGCGCAGGGTTTTTGGGGAGTGTCGCTGACAGGAATCGCACTTGCGCAGCTCCTTCAGGGCATCAACATGCATCCCTGGCCAGTAATACCCAGCGTTCATAATCTTTGCGACAACCATGCGTGGCCCTGCATGAATGCCGCAGATTCCTTCATGAATCTCCCTTATCAGATAATTCGCATCCTGGGGGTCCACGCAGCGCAGTAGTGGCCCCAAGAAGGACTTACGGTATAAGATACCACCATTCATTTCGTACTGCAGAGCCTTGTTTTGAATCTTCCTTGCCTCTGCTTTGCTCTTAGGGAGTATTCCTTCTTGCAAGTATTGAATGATAGGGGTCATCCAGGAAGGCTGCCCTATCTCGATCACGTTGACTTGTCGTAGCAGAACTGGTGGATTCTTGAGTACTTCAATCCTTACATCTTTGGCGAGATGTTGAAAGGAGGTTGAAGCAAGCTTGCTCAAGGCGTCTGCTGGTTTGTTTTCCGAGCGGTTGATGTGGAATACCTTGTGAGACGCAACTCTTTTGCCTGCTCTAGATATAGGGCCATGACTTCGCCCCTTGCATCGTATATACCGTTGACTTGGCTGGCTATCAGGAGTGAATCAACGTGTGCTTGTAAATTTTTAGCTCCCATTTTTATGGCGAGAAGTAAGCCTGCCAGAAATTCCTCGTACTCCGCCTCGTTGTTGGTATTCTTAAAATCCATCTTGATGGCGTAAGTGAATTCATGGTTTTCAGGGCTCACTAGGCGCAATCCAGCTCCCGCGTCGTCCTCATTTGAGGCCCCGTCAGTATAAAGCATCCAAGTCTCGTTTGTCGTGTCTTTCACGGGAGTTTCAACAAGCTCACAATCCTTGATTTTATCCACTGGGACTTCTGTGATGAAGTCCGCTAGAACTTAACCCTTGATGGCTGGGCGCGGCCTGTACAAAATGTTGTGGCCCCCTAGCTCGATGGCCCATTTTGCTAACCGCCCGGATGTTTCTGGTTTTTGCAATATCGTGCCGATGTGGAAATTTGTAAGTACAGTGATCACAAGCCCTGTAAAATATCTGCGCAGCCTTCGGGAGGCGTGTAGTAGCGCAAGCACCAATTTTTCCATCGTGGAATATCTCGTTTCCGGGTCAGTGAGTACCCTGCTGACGTAATAAATTTGAGTTTGGACTCCATTTCTCTCCACCAGTAATACCGACCCTACTGCCTTATCCGAAGAAGATAAGTACAGTATGAGCGGCTCTTTTTCAAACGGTGCAGTCAGGGTAGGGAGCTCAATCAAACACTCTTTCATTTGCTGAAAAGCTTTCTCTGCTTCGGGGGTCCATCTGAACTCTTGTTTCTTCACACAGTTGCGCAGAGTGCTGATAAAAGGGTACGACTTCGCGGCGTGATTTGATAGAAAGCGGTTAAGCGCGGCCAGGCGGCCGGCCAACCGCTGCATCTCTTTGATTGTTCGCGGCGATGGCATTCGCTCTATTGCCTGGACCTTTTCCGGATTCACTTTAAAGCCGCCGTTTGTGACTATGAAGCCTAAAAACTTCCCTTCTTCCATGCCAAAAGAACACTTGGCTGGATTCAACTTCATATTTACACTGCGCAATGAATTGAACGTTTTTTCGACATCCTTCAACATTTGGTCCTCTTCGGGACTTTTGACCACTAGATCATCGATTTAAACTTCAATATGCTTTCCGATGTCTCCCGCGAAGGTCTTATCCATCAAGCACTGGTATGTGGCGCCAGCGTTTTTGAGGCCGAATGGCATCTTTGTATAGCAAAAAATCCCGAGATCAGTACGAAAAGCTGTCTTATCTTCATCTTCGAGCTTCATTTGAACTTGATGGTATCCCTTGTAGCAATCCAAGAAGCATTTCCATCTGTATGGTGCGAGAGAGTCTATCTTTTTGTCGATCTCAGGCAAAGAGTAGCAATCTTTAGGGCATGCCTTGTTGAGATCGGTATAGTCAACACACATTCGCCATCCTCCACTAGACTTCTCTACCATTACGGGAATCGCAACGCAACTTTGATAACGTACTTCTCGCAAGATGCCGGCTTTAAGTAACTCGCATACTTGCTAATTCATTGCTTTCGTTTTGTCTGCCCCTAAGCTGCGCCTTCTTTGGACTTTCGGTTCAACAGAGGGGTAGGTGTTTAAGCAGTGCTCTGTAATGTCGCGCGGGACTCCGGTCATGTCAGCCGGGGTCCAGGCGAAGATATCCATGTTCTTGAACAGGAGCTGCTTGAGACGAGTTCTGATGTTTGGTGAGATTGCGTGGCCTATCGTCACCGTTTGCTCCGGGTACTTGCGATTTAAAACCCATTTTTCGGGCTCGGTTGTTGAAACCTTCGCCGCTTTTGTTGGGCGCATATCTTCTGTTGACATCACTTCTTTCTTTGCGTAGATGATTGCCACCCCCGTCTTGGTTGGGAAACCAATCGCTGAGTGGGGGGTGGAAGTTATCATGTTCAGCTCACCTTGCGTCTCTCTCCCGATCAGCACATCATGTCTTGACTTAACAGGCATTACCATGAAGTTTACAGTCGTTGTTCTTGAGTGCTTTCCGTCAGACAGTGTGACGGGAAAGCTGATTTGGCCAAGTGGGAAAACCATTTTGTTGCAAAATCCTGACAAGGGGTAGTCAACTGGCTCGAGTCTCGCTTTGTCATCATCGTCGAACTGATTAAAGCACTGCTCATAGATGATATCTGCTGTACTCCCCGGGTCAATGAATACGTATTCAGTTTCATAATGGCCGATGATACCGGTGATGACGATGGGTCGTGTGACTCGAGGACCCCCGTGCACCACCGGGAAAATGACCTGCTATTCTTGCCATGAAGGCTCATAAGGTCTCTTGCCTTTTTCTCTCGTGCTATACCTTGGTCCATTGACCATGTGGGTCTCTAAGCGTCGGACTTTCTTGTGATTTCCCTCATCGTGGCGGTGGAGCTGTCGAGTTTCTTTGCGCACGTTTTTACCAAGTGGCTCAGCTTTCCACTCTTCAGCGCTCTCTCGATCTCTTGACGTAAGCTGTAACAATCATCTGTTAAGTGGCTTGTATCCTTGTGAAAATCACAATACAGGTTGGGGTCTTGCCCCTTTTTGTTCGTTATAGGCCTTGGAGCCTTAAAATCATGGTTTTCTGTCATTAGCACCTCTTTTGGTGTTTTTATGAGCGGAGTCCAATGCTTTTCTCGATTGTCATCTCTGACTGCCTTTCGATAGCCGATGCGGTCAATAGTATCTCGCGCATCTTCTTTGTAGCGGGACCGTTCTTCATAACGAGGTCGTTCACTATAACCGCTGGAGTGATTGGCCATCCACCCAGGGTTTTTGCCTTTGTTTCGTCTGTTGTCGTCGCGCGAGTGACCCCCTTTTGAAAAACGATCTTCAGAACGATAACTGTTGTTTCTGGCGAGTGACTCTTCAGTTTGCGCGACTATCTTCGTGGCTTCCATGAGCTTATCCCATTCCTTGGGCATCCCATCTTTCCCAGTGATGGTTCTAATTAGGCTATCACAGCGGATGGCTTTCTTGAAATGGCAGCGCATGAGTTGTTCGCTTACGCCACCGATTTCCAAACATTCTTTGTTAAAGCGAGTGATAAAATCTTCTAAACCCTCGTTATCTCTGCGCCAGATGTCTTCAACCTCGGCTGTGTCGCGCTGGTATCGTCTTTGTTGACTGAAGTGACTCAAAAAACTGAGTCCTGAAATCCACCCATGATTTTATCTTTCCCGGAGGAAGGCTGTCGAACCAGGCGCGAGCAGCCCCCGTAAGCGTTTGGATAAACAGATGGCACCACATGGGCATATTCCATCCTCCCATGCAGCCCACGCTTGTGAAAACTCTGACGTGATCATCAGGATCAATCAATCCGTTAAACTTTCCGACTGTCGGAGGTAACTTTTCTCTCTTGAGTGGCGCAAGAGCGATTTTTGGAATGAACTTGGAATGCTCTACAGCTTCAGCTGGTCGATAGGCGAGGCGGAAGTCTTGCTCTGCCTTTTCGGTGTACCCCACGTGCTGCCTTGGTTTGTAGTATTCGTGATTTCTTTGTAAACGATTGAAGACCGAAGATTCTTCATCATTCTCCCATGTTGGATCATTTGGGTCAGTATCTTCCCATTCATTGTTTATGTTGCGCGGCGTGAGCCGGCTATGAACTAGGCCTCTTTGGATGCTTGACGGATCGTCATAATATCTTTCTGTTTCTCCCCGTGTATCGCGCGTGTCATGCACGCTTAGTCTTCGGGTAGGGGGAGGTCTGTTGGCTCTTCCTTGGATATTTTGCGGTGGTGGCATCTGGCGCGGCCCGTGACTGGGGCCGGTTGGTGTAACCAAGGACGGTTCTGCCGTTAGGACTGCTTGTTGCGCGCTCAAGGATTGATATGCCGCGTTAATAGTGGCAAGTTGCTTGGCGTACCATGAGGCTGGGGTTTCGCCCTCTGGTAGCCCGAGTAGCGCCGAGATGTTCTGAGGTGGAGCTGGGTTCGAAGGTCCAACGCCGTTGTTTCCTGGGGTTGTTGTTTGAGTGATGCGGGTGAAGCTCCCGCGCGGGCCCCCCGTGTTGGCTATTTCGATTTTGCCGATTTCTTCAACGTTTTGGGGTTGGATGTTTTGATTATCCACCCCCAACGCTGCATTAGGGTTTGCTCCAAGACCAACAAACTCGGGAATGATTCCTTGACCAGCCATGATCGAAGGAAAAAACACGAAAACTCAGGAAAGAAGAAGATGAAAGTGTTTTGTAGAAAAACCGGTGGGCGCCAATGAAGAAACACTGAACTAATTACGGGACTAATCAGTTTGGTTTATGTTCCTACCATGGTGGTTAATCTTCTTTATGGTTTCCTGAGCTCCTTAATGACTAGAGTTATCTGCAAAACAGAACACCGTTACTCGTTAAGAGGGGAATGTGGGGGTTTCCCTCTTAACTGGGCTCCGGCGTGAGAATAAGCGACTGTGTTTGGGAGGTAATAAAGTATTAAGTGTGAGAGTAGAGAGAATGGAATGTTTAACCTGTGAAGTGAGGTCTCTATTTATAGCCGGAGTAGTGTAAGAGGGTGTGGGCTGATGGGCCTTGGGCCGGAAGGCGACAACATGGAGGATATGCTCCTTGTCTCACTGGTGTCGACCGTTAGTGGCTTCTAGGAGCTTTATGGAGTTGGCGCAACGTGATTGGAGCCACGTGTCACTGTTGTCGGCCTGGCCGCCCTTCTGCCATCAGCAGGTAAGTGGAGATAATGGGGCAGTTGTCTCTGCCTTGTGATAGGTGCCACATAGGCGTCCTTAGGTACTTTTTGTCTCCTGCATGTCAGACGATCGTGGAGCACGATTGCGCAGGGCCAGAAGAACCCTGATTGGCTCTTTATTTATGCCCCTTGTACCTCGTGTACTATCTGAAAAGGCCTTGCGCCGTAGTCACGCATGATTCTTGCTGAGCACGTTACTACCTCGCGCGAGGCATGGGCTTCCAAATGCCCTTTTCAGAATGCTAAGTGTTGGTAAATGGACTTTTCACTTGCTCCGACCTCACGCCGAATCGTTACATACGTTTGTAGCCCGCGCGAGGTTGGCAATAAGAGATATGTTGATTAAGGAGTACGGTCCTGCGCGCGTCCTGACTGGAGGGTTGCACGGCGTTTTTGGGACCATACCCCTTCACTTACTGAATGACACTTTATAAACACACATGATCATCTATATGACGGTCAACATCCCAGTCTAACTAATATGAACTATGTTTTAGGCATATATACAAACAAATCCGTTTAGCTAATGGCCATATATACATTATTGTTATCATCAATGACCAATATTCAGTCATTTCATACACAATATATATAATTCTAACAATTTGTAGGTAGGGTTGTAAAATAACCGAACGAGGCAATGTTCATGTTCGTTCGTTAAGGAAATGCAGATGTTCGTAAACTGTTCACGAACACATGTCGAACAGAAGTTGATGTTCGTGTCCGTTTGTTAAGAAAGTTTAGTTGTTAGCGAATAATTCATGAACATTGGTCACGAACACAAACAACAAACGAATTCAAATAAACACAAACGAACATTAAACTTGAAATAAATAAATAAAAACACCATTAACATTAAACATCCAACACAAGTAGTCAAATACAACGATTATCTGATAAATCATGAACTCAACACACAAGAAGTCTACAAAAAGCACCATACAATAAATCAAGTTTAGCTAGATTAATACATAATTATCTAAAGTTACTTAGTCATATCCAAACAAATGTCTTTAATGTCTAACTTTTCTGTATTTAGATAACGGTTTACATTTTACCAGTTTTTAATATAATTAGTAACTAATGTTTAAGTGGAAATTAAAATTTAAGAGGGAAAGTAAAATATTAAAAAAAACATTAAAAACTTTTAACAAATTAACATAAACAAACAAACACAGACGAACATGAACAGACATATTACCGAACGTTCACAAATGCAGTCGAACAACCGAAACATTTGTTCGTGTTCGTTCATTTAGTTAATCGAACGAAATATATTGTTCGTGTTCGTTCATTAACTATATAAACGAACATACACGAACTTCCCGCCAAGCAGTTCACAAACTGTTCGCTGAACGTTCAGTTCGTTTACAACCCTACTTGTAGGGTTGACTCTTTAACTTAACAAGGAATGAACTTTTGCTTAAATAATGATAATGATAATGATAATGATAATGATAATAATAATAATAATAATAATAATAATAATAATAATAATAATTAATCAAGTTATTGATTAAAAGCTAAAATTTTTGCTTGTTGTCAATTTGCTTATGTTTTATCCACACATGACATCCAGACAAATACAAATAGACAGATGAATCATGCCTATTTTCTTCAATGACTCAAACCGTGCTTGTAGAGAGAATATTACATTTACCGTTGTCAATTTGCTTATGGTTTAGAGAGAATGTTACATTCACCATAGAGGATGAATCATGCATATTTTCTTTAATGACTCAACTAGGTGAGAACCCCGTGTATTACACGGGCTGAATAAATATAAATTTATATACTACATAATAAAATAATGTATATTTAAAACCTCGTTTATTAGACGGATTAAATAAATGTAATTTTATATATTAAATAATAAAAAAGGTTATGTCTTTAAGAATCACGTGTCGGTATAATACCAAGTAATTTTAGATTGAATAAATATAATTTTATACCCCAAATAATAAAAAAAAAGTTACTAAATAATAAAAAAATTATATCTTGAAAAACCCCGTGTATTGTACGGGTTGAATAAATCAAATTTTATATACCAAATAATAAAAAATTATATCTTTTAAAAACCACGTGTATTATACGGGTTGAATAAATAAATTTTATATACAAAATAATAAAACAATATACCTTTAAAAACCTCTTTTATTACACGTGTTGAATAAATATAATTTTATATATTAAATAATAAAAAGTTATATCTATAAGAACCATATTGTACGGGTTGAATAAATGTAATTTTATATATCAAATAAAAAGGTTATATATTTAAAACCACGTGTAGTACACGGGTTGAATAAATGTAATATTGTTTAGCAAATAATAAAATAATACATCTTTAAAAAACCTCATTTATTACACGGGTTGAATAAATGTAATTTTATATACCAAATAATAAAAATTACATCTTTAAAAACATGCGTACTACACGGTTTGAATAAATGTAATTTTCTGTACTAAATAATAAAAAAATATATATCCTTAAAAAATCTCGTGTATTGTACGAATTGAATAAATCTAATTTTATATATCAAATAATAAAAAGTTATGTATTATAAAACCTCATGTATTATATGGGTTGAGTAAATGTAATTTTGTATAGTGAAAATAAAAATATTTAATATATTAATACAAAGTTTGGTTTTCGTGATAAAAATAGATTATTATGTTGTTGCAAAATTTGTTAACGAAGTCTCAATAAATTTAACCCTTTATTTAAAACTCCGTAAATGTATAAATGATAAATAATATTAGTTAATTTTATTTTAAGTTTCATAAAATCTATTTGATACCAAATTAAACAAAACGTTCAAATATATAGTTAAGATCAAATTAGATAACTAAGTTTGAATTTGAAGTAAATAGATAAAGAGTAAATTGCCATTTTAGTCCAAATAGTTCGTTTTTCTCCTCAAGGTCCCTAACTTTTCCATTTTCTTGCCATTTTGATCACATTGCCTAACTCAATCTAAAAATCTGGTTATAACCAGGGGTATTTTTGGCATAACTGTTGTGTAGTGATACCCAGGGGTAGTTTACAACATAATTTATAAAACTCATAATAATTTAATTCCAAAATTACTCAGAGAAGAAAAAAAACTATTTGGACTAAAATGACAATTTGGACAAAAACTCGAGGACTAAAATGGAAATTTACTCATAGATAAATATAAAAGTAATAATTAATTCAAATAAATAATATTATAAATGAGAAGGAGATTAAATTGAATAATAATGGTATAATATTTAATGGTATATTTTCTAAATAAATTATTTAATAGTATCTATATCTTAAATAATAATATAATCTAGTATGACTCTTTTTATCATCAGTAACGTTTATATAATCTATTATGACTCTTTTTTATCATCAGTAACGATTACGTTTCATAATCATATTTATCAACCATTTAAAATTAAAAGGATATCTCTTTTATCTCTCTCAATTATCTATAATTAGGTAAAAGAGATTAAAGTCTTAAACTAAATAATATTATATAGGAGATTATCTATAATTAATTAGAAGATATCAAACTAAATGATTATTATCCATAGAGTACATGGCCTAATATGATAACAAGTGTCCCAAACATGGTTTCTTTTATTATATGTACTAGCGGTAAGACCCGTGTGCAAACACGGGTCGTTTCTTAGAAAACCATGCATAACACATATTGACAGAACATATTGATATGTGTATAGATATTATACCAAAACGTGTTATTTATTATAGCTAAAAGACAACTATAAATAAATATAAAAGATATTTAACAAAGTTAATAAAAGATGTCTAAAAGATGTCTAACAAACTTAAAGTTTAGATTGTGCAAACACGGGTATTTTCTTAGAAAACCATGCATAACAAATATAAACGATGATTATAGTTATATTTATATAGACTTATAAATAAAATAAATAAATAAGTCAGTCAGTAAATACTTAAAGTTTAGAGTATAAAAATTTAAAGTTTAGATTGTGTTGAGTCTTGTTTTTCTTCCGTAAATGTCTGAAAAACCATTTTGATGATGTAATCTTCTTGAGCCTTGTCTTCTTTTGTTAATTCATCCATCTGTTTTTCTTTCCTTCTTTGATAAAGGATGCTAGCATGTGGAGCAGTGGGTCTCCTGATTGGCAATTTTTGTTGTTTGATTGGAACCACTGCTTCTGGATAATCAGGCTTTTTTGGAGCAGTGGGATCTCTCTTCCTTAACTCTTCCAACTTTTTGTAGGTAGCAAACACCTTTTCTTATCTCCACCTTGTAACCTGGTTCCTTGACCCATAATCAGCAGTTATCAGCTCTTCTTTCATTCTTTTCAGTTTCAAGGTCCTTTCTGGTACATTTTCTTGTAATTGGCCCAACCGGAGGAGTTTGCTTTACCTTGTCTTGAATCATCTTTTGAATTATGGTTGTCTCCTCTTGCAGTTCACTGATGGTCCATTCTTTGTATTGATACTTTTCTGCCATGTACTTCTTGTATGCTATTATGTATTCAAGATAGTCATTTCTCATGCTTTCATCATCTTTTTCTGATAATTTCTGACAAAAGACTTTTGAGAACTGCTCTAAAGTTCTAACTTTGGTGAGCAGGTATTGATAATTTCTTTGAATCTCTTTGTCAGACTTTCCCTCTGTATCTCTTTTAGATATATCATCTGCTTGTTGGGCCTTTATTTTGAGATATTCTTCTATATTTCTTGGCAAAGGATAACCTTGAACAGATGAGAGTTTCCTTTTTTCAGGATCATCTTCAAAGTAGAAGGATTTGATTTCCTCCCTGATTGCTGGAAGATCTAGAGGATATTGCACTCCTGTAGGGTCAATGGCAGTGTTTTGATTGAAGAGTTGAACTGAAGATAATGGAACAGGGTTTGGAATGGTGACAAGGGACAGTGGTTGTGTAGATGTTAGAGTTGGGGAAGTGTCATCTTCCAGTACAATGTTTGTTATATTTCTCCTTTTGTGCTTTGGAGAAGTTGGTGGTGTATTTGTGGGTTCAGTGGCAGTGATTGAAGTTGTTGGTATATGACTAACAGCTGTTTAAACAACTGGTTTTTCAACCACGGTGGTCACTACAACAGTTGATGTGTCAATTGTTGTTTTCTGCTTTTTGGCAGCTGGTTTTTGTGGTGGTGATATTGTTTTTGGTATGGCAGTGGATTGAGTGTGGGTTGATGTAGTAGTGATGGCAGTTGTTGAGATAACATCTGTTGAAACAACTGAAGTACCAACAACTGTTGATACAACATGAGTTTTAACATCTGTTGGTTTGGAGGTTTGATGAGAGGAACTTTTGGGAATTTGAGGAGTTTGTTTGGTGGTTTTGGAAGGTGTGGTTTTGCGTTGGCTTACTTTTCTGGTATGCTGTCTTCTTTTAGGTTTAGAAGTACCATGCTCTTCTTTTTCCATCAAAACTTTCTTCTCATCCTCAAACCTTTTAGACCCTTTCATGTTTGCCTTTAATGCATGAAATGCATTTTGAGTCTCATCAACCTTTTTGGAACCATCTGGCCTTGGGATTTCTACCACAAGTTTGGATATTCGATCAGGTGGAATGTATAAACCATCTTCTTTTCCCTTCTTCCCTTTAGTTTTCTCCCCCTTTTTGACATCATCAGGATTTTCAACATAGATGATTGAAGGAGGAGCAGTGCCAGTAGTTTGAAGCAGATGAGCTTTAATGGCTTTGATATTGTAAGGACCTACACGAGGATGTCCTAAAACACTCCGTAAGTAGAAAACCGGACCCCTAAAACCCTAAACCATATCAAAAACCAGGAAAAATGAATTTTCTGGTCGCACGCGGGCCGCGTAAGACTTGAGGTTAGTCTACGCGGGTCGCGACAACTTAAAATTCTCCGGATAAGCTTAAGGGACACGTGTTGTCCACGTGTCACGACCACCGATGACTCAGCAACCTCAAACCGCCCTACCACCCCTCGCGGGCCGCGTAGGTGGTTCTTAGAGTTTACGCGGGCCGCGACGCGCCCCAATTTCAGCCTATATATTGAGGCTTTCGGTTTCATTTCAAATCGCTCAATTCTTTTCTTTCTATTAGCTTCAATTATAGTAAAATAGTAGCTCGGTATAATCCTGAAACTCTGCCCGTTATTAGGGTAATAACTCTAATCACTGGTATGATACTTTGTCCGATTGATTTAAACCAATCCGATGGATGTTTAAGTGCCGCTCAAACTCAGGCTATACTTTGTCATTCGTCGTGAATTCGATGGATGTTTAAGTATTGCACTTTGTCATTCGCCGTGAGGGTTTTGATCTCGTGATTATCGTTAAAGTTGAATTGAGTTAATACACTAATACGAGTTCCGTTGTGTCTAGAAATTATAACCCATAACCAGGGAGCTGCTAAGCTAGAAAACTTAGCAGTTAAGTAAACTTAATAATAAGTAAACTTAGTGTTTAAATAAACTTAGTCATTAAGTAAGCTTACTGATAAAGTACACTTAGCGGTTAAGAAAACTTAGCAGTTAAGCAAGCTAAGTAAGTTAATTAATCAGC
Organism: Helianthus tuberosus; assembly: GCA_030545235.1. NCBI lineage: Eukaryota > Viridiplantae > Streptophyta > Magnoliopsida > Asterales > Asteraceae > Helianthus > Helianthus tuberosus. The sequence continues at coordinate 164,799,781 of CM060400.1, read as the reverse complement.
TAAATACGTTAATCTGCTAAGTAAATTACTTAATTAAACCGTTAAGGAAAATTAATCAGTTAAGTAAGATTAATTAATTAGTTAAGTAAGATTAATTAAGATTAATTAAGCTAAGTGATATTAATTAATCAGCTAAGTAAGTTAATTAGTTAAACAACTAAAATTAACAACAGGATATACATAAGGTAAATAATATCTAAATAGATATATATGAGGAAGGTGCTAGGAAGGTGTAAGAAGATATATAGGTAACACCCCGTGTTTTCATAAGTCAAAGTCAACGCCAATGTCGAGTCAACGACCGATTGTACGGATTTGAATTATAGTAATCTTTTTATTTTAATTGTATTATGTGGAGTAAGTGTTGTACCTTGCTAAAATCGATATTTGTTAATCGCTATCTAATCGACTTACGACTGTGAATAATAGGAAGTAACAATGCGATAAAGTTAACTAATCGAAAATCAAGTTATGCTACTCGACGTCGAAGCGTGATACGAACCGCAACTCGACTAAATCTGGTTATTATACATGTGTGTGTGTGCCTCATGTGTTACTTGTGCTTGTTATATTTATATATGTTGTGGGAATCAATCGAACTCAATCGAAACTCGAAGCGCAATCAACTCGAACTCGAATCGCAATCGAACTATGATAATTAGTGGAGAAGAGATTATGCGAGACATGAAGTAGTTGGGACTGAAAGTAATTTGACTAGGAAACCCTATCGTGACGAGCCGATCGAAATCGAAACCGAAACATCAAAAATCGTCGCGTCAAACATCGAACCAAGTGCCATCCGGCCGGATAGCCACAATGCCCCAGGTCAGGTGTCATCCGACCAGGATGTCATCCGACCGGATCGTCATCCGGGCGGTACGCCATCCGATCGGATAACCCTTTCCTCTTTTGGAATCCTATAAATACCCCTGTCATTGTCATACTTTCCATTTTTGGAATCCCCTGTCCGAACCATTCGTGCTCCTCACCTTTTCTTCGATTTCTCTCAATCCAGGTAAGATCTTGCCCTAAATCTTGTACTTTCTTGATCTACACGCACTCCTACACCTTTCTATCTTTTAAATCTTAACTTTTAACCGTGAAGTCACTAGATTTCGGGTGTTCTAGGGTGACGTCATCATGTGTTCTTCAAGAATTTCATGTTTTGACTTCAATCCACCAAAAGCAACCGAAATCTAACCGATTTCTACGCAAACATACAAAGATCCTGTAAAGATCTCGACACAAGAATGGTGAAAAAGGATTGAAAGATGGTTTTAACTTTCTTTCAACTCTTTTACACTCAAAACACTCTCAAAACCGGTAGAATCGAGTTTTGATCTAGTCTCCTACTCACATTTAGTGTTGTACTGGTTCAGATCTGAATTCCACCCGCGAGACCACCGATTTCGGGTTAAACGAAACCACCGTCTAGAACCGGTAACTAGCCGAGCTAGGGTGATTCCTGGTCGGATTAGTCACATGGGTCGAAACGGAGTTCTATTGGTTAACACGTTGTCAAGGTGTCTCGACATAACGACAAACCATCAAAACGATCAAGTGTAGGACGAACGGATTGCTGTCCGACCGGATTGCTGTCCGATCGGATAGGTCATCCGCACGGATTGCCATCCAAACAGATCACACTTGGGTCCCACTTTTAAAACAATCCTAACTAAAGTTTGAGTATCGAACGAATTGCAATCCGATCGGACGACCATCTGACTGGATTACTCTTCGGATCATGAGATACTAAGACTTTAAAGACTTAAACAATTTTCAACACGTTCAATAACAAGGTTGCCATCTGATCGAATTACCATCCGATCGAATGACACTTCTGTCATGAACTCGCCTTCAGTAAGTAACCTCATCACTAAGTCGTCGTCCGACCGGACCACTGTCCGACCAGATGACCATCCGAACGGATTGTCATCCGCACGACCAGTCACCCGATCGACCGACTTGATAGATAGAGATACTTCGATGTTTTCAAAATACTACAACGAAAACTTCAAAAGTCAAGCCATCGTACACAAACACATTCTCCTCATAGGAAGAAACAATCCACTCGAATCGCCATCCGACCGGATAACTGTCCGACCGGAGGACCACCCGAACAGATTGTTATTCGCACGGATTTCTGTCCGATCGGATTACCATCCGATCGAACCATCATCCGACCCTTTTACGCTTTGTGTCGTTTTACGCATCACTCATCGTTATGCTATTAAATATATTCAGGCTAACCTTACTCGCTAAGCGCTCCCTTCAATCCATTAATCGCTGTGAGTATACTCGATCCCTTTTTGCTTTAAGCACTTTTGGGTGTTACATACGTTACAACTATTCAAATCACATCAAACACAGCACTCATACTATTTGAACGCTAACCGTTAATGCATGTTATACGTGGCTTATGAATGCTTGTTTGTTATGTTTACACATGGAATGCTGTCTACCTGCCTTATCAACGATAGTACTATAGTTTGGACTCAGCACCCGTTCACACGGGGGTTGTTAAGGATCATTTACTTGCATGGATTACGGTGGTAATCATGTATTGCGAACTGCCTCGGGCAGTCAACCCGCAGTCATTGGTATCGATGGATCTATGTCGATAACTAACGTGCATCATTTCACTATGTGTACGTGCTGGTTATGCGTAAACGAATTCAAACTTTATATGCTATTATCAAACTTGTATGCTCACATTTACATTATATGTATTGACTTTATTTTAACGTATGTGACAGGTGCTTAGGACGCATACTTGGTAGGAATTTGAAGCTAGAATAAAGCTTTAGAGCCCAACAAATAGTTGTCTGTAGTGGTCAAACTAAGGGTCTCTAGAAGCAGATAAACAATTGTTGTCTAATTGAATCTGAGTTGTCGGAACAGAATACTTGCCTAGATTTTGTCTGTAATAATTGTTTTACTGTTTGAGATACGGTATGGGACGTATTATTTAAATTGATTGGTAATTGTTATGGAAACTTCTGGACAATCTGTTTCGCTCAATGCCATGCCCCGATGATTCCGCCATCGATTGGGGTGTGACAGATTGGTATCAGAGCCATAACTATAGGGAATTAGGCGAGACTCGACCTAGTCCGGGTCGATGTCTTAGAAACCTAGTCTATAGTTAGGAACCAACAGACCGATTTACGCATATCCAGTAGGGATTATGTACGAGCTTATTTCCTCGCTATTCTCGCCTATGCTACACTATCACCACACTCGAGTTTACAGCTATAAATAGGCGATAAAGCCGAGATTAGGCGTGAAAACCACAAACTCTTGACTAAATTGCTTGGATTAATGCTGTTTTATCAACTTATCAATGATTTCTCCTTCCTTTTTTTTTCAATAACGAACGCTTGTTCAACGAGGGAATTATACCAAATCAGGAGTGGAATCCATATTTTGATGAATAATCTCCTCTATTTTATCAAAAACAGGGACGGAGTTGTTGAGCCAGGGGTGAAACCCTAACCTTGACGACTTGTTCCGCACATTTTACAAACTCTCGCCAAAGTCACGACGGACTCCAACGACCTGAAGTCACGACATGACTAACGGGAATTGTGTCAGACGCCCAAGAATCGAGGCAAGGACACAGTCCTGAAGGTCGAACGTAGACGACAAGTCCTTGAGAATAGTTGAATCGCTTTGGTTAGTCAAAGTCTACCAGCCGCAGACAGTCTATCTCTCGATTTTATGTGTTTTGGATTCTGAGCCCGCAATTGCTGACTTTGATGATTCGCTGATTATATGTGTTTCATGTATTTCATACTTACTTGTTAGCGTCTTGAGGTATCACTGGTTTCGATCTAACGCCTTTCTGCTTTCGCTACTCGCACAACACACTACACATCGCTAACAAATTACGGAATTTTGGATAACTTTATACTACGGCACACGCTTATACGACGCTATTCATGAGCAATCGCAGACTTTGAATGATAGGTTCTGTTTTCTAACTGCCTCTAGTGATTAAATGTGTATGTGTTTCCTCGCTTCTGTGCGTTACATGCTTAGGTGTTATGTGATCATGTGCTCTGCGTGCTTATGTGTTTATGTGATTTGTGTTCTACGTGGTTATGTATCTATGTGCTATGATAATATGCGTGCTCCTGAGTTTTAGTAGTAGTAGACGTGTGAGGTGAGATTCGGATACATGTGTTGAGTCCTGTGACAATGACTGTAGCAGAAAATGTCGTCTGGATCCCGTCACGCACTTTCTCGTCAAGAAAAGAGAGACAAGCGTCTTGCTTCCATCATCGCTAAAAGCGTAGCAAAGGCCGTGACTGATGTCTATGAGAATGCCAGCAAATCGTCTGAGGAATCGAGAACCGAAGCCCCTAAAGCTACCGCAAAGACCTTCAGTTTCAAGCAATTCAAGTCATGTGGGCCAAAAGAATTCACTGGCGAGGGAGGTCCCACTGCATTATTTCACTGGTTTGACTCCATTGAGGTTACTCTGCGACAGAGTGGTTTCCCTGATGACATCCGTACTCTGAATGCTACTGGCGTTTTCCAGTCCCGTGCACTAGACTGGTGGACGGCTGAGAGGAACAAGCGAGGGAACGATGCAGCCTACGGTCTGTCGTGGGACGAGCTCAAGGAAGTCATGCTAGAGGAATTCTGCCCTCCTCACGAACGTCAAAAGCTAGAAGATGAATTTTGGCACATACAGCAAAAGGAAGGTGACAATGCTGGTCTCACTGCTCGCTTCAAGCAGCTCAGCATTATCTGTCCTGACCAAGTCAAGACCCCAGACATGGCAATCAAGAAGTACATCCGGGCCCTGCCCGACTGCGTTGCTGATTTCGTGCAAGCGGCTAAGACTACGACGATTGAGGAAACTTATCTACTGGCCGCTGAAATCAACGACAAGCGGGTTAAGGCTGGTGTCTGGGATAAGACTTCGAAGCATCTGCATCAAGCTACCGCTACCGCACCAATTGCTGAACCCACCTCATCGAGCAACAAGAGGAAAAACAAGAGAAAGAACAGCTCCAGCAACAAGAACTGTGCGATCACTGCTGCACCAGTTCAATCCGTACCAGCTCAACAGCGCCAAGTGGCAGCGCCTGTGGCCAATGCACCTCTTGCTAAGCGTGCATGCACTGGGCCACATCCGCTCTGCCCTACTTGTACCTACCATCACCCAACTGCCACTGCTTACCGTTTTTGTGCTCATTGCAATGTATACGGCCACTTTACTGCCAACTGCCGTATTCGACAAGCTCCTGCTCATCAAGCTCTACTCACCGCCCCACAGGGTCAACAAGCTCCTCCGGCACCCGCAGTCAAAGCCAGAGCCTGCTTTGCATGTGGCGATCCTAATCATTTCGCCAACATGTGCCCAAACAGGGTTGTGAAACAAGAGCCCCAGCAGCAACAGCGTCAACAGCAGCAACAACACCAGCAGCAACAGCAACAACAGGCCGCACGCGCCAGAACTTTCAACATCAACGTGCGCCAAGCCCAAGCCGACAACAACATGGTTAATGGTACGTTCCTTGTGAATGGTATTTATGCATCATGTTTGTTTGATACTGGAGCCGATAATTGCTTTGTGTCGTTCGAATTCGAGAAGCTCCTTAATCGAAAACGCTCCAAACTCTCTTCGAAGTTCGATGTAGAAGTCGCTACTGGAAGAACCGTCGCCGTCAATTCCGTTATCCGTGATTGTACCCTTGAACTCAACAATCATATTTTCCCAATCGACCTCATTCTGATGCAACTCGGAAGTTTCGACGTCATAGTAGGCATGGACTTTCTACGCGAAAACCATGCCGAAGTTGTGTGTTATGATAAGATGATTCGATTCTCGCTCGCGAATGGTGATTTATTGTGTGTATACGGAGAAACTGCCTCGAAAGGGCTCAAGCTCATGTCCTGCCTCCAAGCTAGCAAGTATCTTCGCAAGGAATACAGAGCTTTCTTGGCTAACATTGTAGTAGCGGAGAAGGAAAAGAAAGAGAAGAAGGAGGTGAAAGACGTTCATGTGGTTCGTGAATTTCCTCATGTGTTTCCTGATGATCTTCCAGGTCTACCACCAAGTCGTGATATCGACTTTCGTATCGACCTCATTCCTGGAGCCAACCCTGTTGCCAAAGCTCCTTATCGACTCGCGCCATCCGAAATGCGTGAACTCTCGAACCAACTCCAGGAATTACTTTGATAAAGGCTTCATTCGCCCGAGCACCTCTCCATGGGGCGCGCCAGTCCTTTTCGTCAAAAAGAAGGATGGGTCATTCCGGATGTGCATCGACTATCGGGAATTGAATAAGTTAACTATCAAGAACCGTTATCCCCTACCTCACATCGACGATTTGTTTGATCAGCTACAAGGTGCTACGTGTTTCTCGAAGATCGATCTACGTTCAGGCTACCACCAGTTACGCATACAAGAGGAGGACATACACAAAACCGCGTTTCGCACCCGTTACGGTCATTACGAATTCGTTGTCATGCCTTTTGGCTTAACCAACGCACCAGCGGTTTTCATGGATCTGATGAATCGCGTGTGTAAACCATATCTCGATCGTTTCGTCATCGTGTTCATCGACGATGTCTTGATTTATTCCAAATCGAAAGCCGAACGCGCGCAACATCTACGTTTGGTTCTCGAGTTACTCCAGGGGAACCAACTCTATGCCAAGTTCTCCAAGTGCGAATTCTGGTTGGAGGAAGTTCAGTTTTTGGGTCACATTGTTAATAGTCAAGGCATTCACGTCGATCCTGCGAAGATTGAAGCTGTCAAGAGCTGGGTTACGCCTAAGAACCCGTCTGAAGTCCATTCTTTCCTCGGACTAGCGGGCTATTATCGACGATTTATCGAAGGATTCTCGAAGATTGCTGTGTCGCTTACCTCTCTCACGCATAAAGATCAGCCTTTTGTCTGGGGAACCAAACAAGAGACTGCCTTTCAAACCCTCAAGCATAAGCTTTGCAATGCTCCTGTTCTCACATTGCCCGACAGAAACGACGATTTCATTGTCTACTGTGATGCTTCCAACCTTGGTCTTGGTTGTGTCCTCATGCAACGGAACAAGGTTATAGCTTACGCGTCTCGTCAGCTCAAAATCCACGAGAAGAACTATACAACCCATGATCTCGAGCTAGGCGCGGTTGTTTTTGCATTAAAGATTTGGCGACACTACCTGTATGGTACCAAGTGTACGATCTTCACCGATCATAGGAGCCTACAACATATCTTTAATCAGAAAGAACTTAATATGCGTCAACGCCGATGGGTAGAACTTCTCAGCGATTACGACTGTGAGATCCGTTATCACCCAGGCAAAGCGAATGTTGTTGCCGACGCACTCAGCAGACGGAGTTATCTGCTTAGCACTCGTAATGTTCAAGCCCAACACGATCTCGAAACCCTTATTCGTGAAGCCCAACATGCGTGTTTTAACGAACGCACGCTGAAGAGGGAACGAATCTATCACGATGGAGCCCAACTTGTGAGCAAATCCAATGGGATATTCCACTTTCTGGACCGAATCTGGATCCCTAAGCGGACCAATTTGCGACAAATCCTGATGGACGAAGCCCACAAATCCCATTATTCTATTCATCCCGGTGCTGATAAAATGTACCAGGATCTTCGCTACAAGTACTGGTGGCCGGGCATGAAAAGGGATATTGCTCTTTACGTCGGAAAATGCCTAACTTGTGCAAGAGTCAAGGCTGAACATCAAAGACCCTCTGGCTTACTCGAACAACCACCAATTCCCATGTGGAAGTGGGAAAGTATAGCTATGGATTTCGTAACAAAGCTTCTGCACACGACATCAGGTCACGACAGCATTTGGGTTGTGGTTGACCGTTTGACTAAATCAGCTCACTTTCTGCCGATACGAGAAGACTACAAGGTAGAACGATTAGCCCGAATCTACACCGACGAGATCATTTGTAATCATGGGATGCCTCGTAACATCATCTCTGATCGTGATGCTCGGTTTACCTCGCGACTGTGGGAAATGTTTCAAACGGCACTCGGTACATCGCTTAATCTAAGTACCGCTTTCCACCCTCAAACCGACGGTCAGACTGAAAGAATGATTCGTACTCTTGAAGACATGCTCCGTTCGTGTGTCTTCGACTTCGGTGGTAATTGGGATAAATACCTGCCGTTAGTTGAATTCTCGTACAACAACAGCTATCATTCTAGCATCCAAATGGCACCATTTGAGGCATTATACGGAAGAAGATGTCGGTCGCCTATTGTGTGGCACGAGATCGGTCATTCGCAATTAACCGGTCCTGAGCTACTGCAAGAAACGACAGACAAAATTTTCCAAATTCGAGACAACCTAGTGAAAGCTTGGGATCGAAAAAAAACTTACGCCGATAAGAAATGCAAGCCCCGTGAATTTGACGTTGGTGACTACGTACTCCTAAAGGTATCACCTTGGAAGGGTGTAGTCCGATTCGGCAAAAAGGGGAAACTCGCGCCTCGATATGTTGGACCTTTTAAGATTCTGGAAAGGATCGGAAAAGTCGCCTACAGACTCGAACTACCGGAGGAACTTAGTAATGTCCACCCGACTTTCCATGTGTCAAACCTCTGAAAGTGCCTAGCCGACCACGACTTACATGTCTCTCTCGATGACCTGCAAGTAAACGAAACATTACACTTCGTGGAGAAGCCTGTCGAAATCATGGATCGCCAAACCAAGCAGCTCAGACGCTCTCGCATTCCTATTGTGAAAGTCCGATGGGAAGGCAAACGAGGCGCAGAGTTCACTTGGGAACTCGAAAGCGACATGAAGGCGAAGTACCCGCAGTTGTTTAGAGAGAAAAGCTAGAGAGAGAAAGTGACATTGTGATTCAAGTGTTTTGTACGATTTCATATCAATCAATAGAATCATCGATTATATTACGTTCTCGTGTGTTTGGTCACGTTCGTGTACGAATTCTGCACATCACGCGTTCAGTTCGCAATCGTTTCGGAGTCAAAACCAGACTGAACAGAAAGTTTTCAAACGTGATTCGCGGTGTGGTACGGCTTACAGCTTAATTTCGGGACGAAATTCCCTAAACAAGGGGAGGCTGTAACACCCCGTGTTTTCATAAGTCAAAGTCAACGCCAAGGTCGAGTCAACGGCCGATTGTACGGATTTGAATTATAGTAATCTTTTTATTTTAATTGTATTATGTGGAGTAAGTGTTGTACCTTGCTAAAATCGATATTTGTTAATCGCTATCTAATCGACTTACGACTGTGAATAATAGGAAGTAACAATGCGATAAAGTTAACTAATCGATAATCAAGCTATGCTACTCGACGTCGAAACGTGATACGAACCGCAACTCGACTAAATCTGGTTATTATATGTGTGTGTGTCTTATGTGTTACTTGTGCTTGTTATATTTATATATGTTGTGGGAATCAATCGAACTCAATCGAAACTAGAAGCACAATCAACTCGAACTCGAATCGCAATCGAACTATGATAATTAGTGGAGAAGAGATTATGCGAGACATGAAGTAGTTGGGACTGAAAGTAATTTGACTAGGAAACCCTATCGTGACGAGCCGATCGAAATCGAAACCGAAACATCAAAAATCGTCGCTTCAAACATCGAACCAAGTGCCATCCGGCCGGATAGCCACAATGCCCCAGGTCAGGTGTCATCCGACCAGATCGTCATCCGGGCGGTACGCCATCCGATCGGATAACCCTTTCCTCTTTTGGAATCCTATAAATACCCCTGTCATTGTCATACTTTCCATTTTTGGAAGCCCTTGTCCGAACCATTCGTGCTCCTCACATTTTCTTCGATTTCTCTCAATCCAGGTAAGATCTTGCCCTAAATCTTGTACTTTCTTGATCTACACGCACTCCTACACCTTTCTATCTTTTAAATCTTAACTTTTAACCGTGAAGTCACTAGATTTCGGGTGTTCTAGGGTGACGTCATCATGTGTTCTTCAAGAACTTCATGTTTTGACTTCAATCCACCAAAAGCAACTGAGATCTAACCGAATTTTTTATTACTTGTAAACTTGTGTAAAAGATGTTTTATCAGTTCACGTGTACCACCAATTTTAATTTTTTTTTTTTATGTTATAAAACTAGGAATGAATGGCAATTAGGAATAAAATTATCGGTGACCGACCGCTACTAGACACATTTCGATGAGATTTTTTAATGAATAAAAGTTTTTGGATCAAGACTACAGTGGATTAGATAACGTCTACCCAAATCACAATTAAACACAATTTTATCGTGTTTATGTGATGATTTTTAACTCTAAAATGTTTATACACTCTTTTACAACCGACATGTTCTTTACAACATATATTTTAATTAGTAAGGAGTTTAAAAAGTGATGATATATTTAAAATAACTTATTCACCCTTCTAAGCTTGGCATTAACATATACGAAAGTTCATTTGTATAATCAGAATTGTTTTACACAATATTAACTCTAAATAAGTGTTGTAAAAAAATCAATATCTCAACACAAGTACACAACATTAAACTTCTTACCACATAATTAATAGCACATAAATTGCCTCATTTTAATATGTTCCTTGTTTTGCAAATCAACGGAACTTACTGAAGGACACTTTATAAACACACATGATCATCTATATGATGGTCAACATACCAGTCTAACTAATATGAACTATGTTTTAGGCATATATACAAACAAATCCGTTTAGCTAATGGCCATATATACATTATTGTTATAATCAATGACCAATATTCAGTCATTTCATACACAATATATATAATTCTAACAATTTGTAGGTAGGGTTGTAAAAGAACCGAACGAGGCAATGTTCATGTTCGTTCGTTAAGGAAATGCAGATGTTCGTAAACTGTTCACGAACACATGTCGAACAGAAGTTGATGTTCGTGTCCGTTTGTTAAGAAAGTTTAGTTGTTAGCGAATAATTCATGAACATTGGTCACGAACACAAACAACAAACGAATTCAAATGAACACAAACGAACATTAAACTTGAAATAAATAAAAAAAAAACACCATTAACATTAAACATCCAACACAAGTAATCAAATACAACGATTATCTGATAAATCATGAACTCAACACACAAGAAGTCTACAAAAAGCACCATACAATAAATCAAGTTTAGCTAGATTAAGACATAATTATCTAAAGTTACTTAGTCATATCCAAACAAATGTCTTTAGTGTCTAACTTTTTTGTATTTAGATAACGGTTTACATTTTACCATTTTTTAATATAATTAGTAACTAATGTTTAAGTGGAAATTAAAATTTAAGAGGGAAAGTAAAATATTAAAAAAAGCATTAAAAACTTTTAACAAATTAACATAAACAAACAAACACATACGAACATGAACGGACATATTACCGAACGTTCACAAACGCAGTCGAACAACTGAAACATTTGTTCGTGTTCGTTCATTTAGTTAATCGAACGAAATATATTGTTCGTGTTCGTTCATTAACTATATAAACGAACATACACGAACTTCCCGCCAAGCAGTTCACAAACTGTTCGCTGAACGTTCAGTTCGTTTACAACCCTACTTGTAGGGTTGACTCTTTAACTTAACAAGGAATGAACTTTTGCTTAAATAATAATAATAATAATAATAATAATAATAATAATAATAATAATGATGATAATGATAATAATACTAATAATAATATAATAATTAATCAAGTTATTAATTAAAAGCTAAACTTATTGCTTGTTGTCAATTTGCTCATGTTTTATCCACACATGACATCCAGACAAATACAAATAGACAGATGAATCATGCCTATTTTCTTCAATGGCTCAAATCGTGCTTGTAGAGAGAATATTACATTTGCCGTTGTCAATTTGCTTATGGTTTAGAGAGAATGTTACATTCACCATAGAGGATGAATCATGCATATTTTCTTTAATGACTCAACTAGGTGAGAATCCCGTGTATTACACGGGCTGAATAAATATAAATTTATATACTACATAATAAAATAATGTATATTTTAAACCTCGTTTATTAGACGGATTAAATAAATGTAATTTTATATATTAAATAATAAAAATGTTATGTCTTTAAGAACCACGTGTCGGTATAATACCAAGTAATTTTAGATTGAATAAATATAATTTTATACCTCAAATAATAAAAAAATTACTAAATAATAAAAAAAATTATATCTTGAAAAACCCCGTGTATTGTACGGGTTGAATAAATCTAATTTTATATACCAAATACTAAAAAATTATGTCTTTTAAAAACCACGTGTATTATATGGGTTGAATAAATAAATTTTATATACAAAATAATAAAACAATATACCTTTAAAAACCTCCTTTATTACACGTGTTGAATAAATATAATTTTATATATTAAATAATAAAAAGTTATATCTATAAGAACCATATTGTACGGGTTGAATAAATGTAATTTTATATACCAAATAAAAAGGTTATGCCAAAAATACGGGTTGAATAAATGTAATATTGTTTACCAAATAATAAAATAATACATCTTTAAAAAACCTCATTTATTACACGAGTTGAATAAATGTAATTTTATATACCAAATAATAAAAAATTACATCTTTAAAAACATTTGTACTACACGGTTTGAATAAATGTAATTTTCTGTACTAAATAATAAAAATAATATATATTCTTAAAAAATCCCGTGTATTGTACGAGTTAAATAAATATAATTTTATATATCAAATAATAAAAAGTTATCTATATATATTCTAAAGTTTAGTTATATGTTCTATTTTAAAACCAAAATTTATGGTTGTTTTAAATGCACAAGCCTATAAAAATCATATTAATTGCATTTAATTTACTTAATTAATAATAAGTAGATGTTAAAAGTTCATATCTATATATCTATACTACTATATTAAAGAAACTGGGTTTTATACCCTTTTGGTCATTTTACATTGTGTATACATTTTGAAGCAACATGTACAAGAGTGTCAAGCTATTTTCGAGGGGGCAAAATTGTGCATTAACCAAAGATTTAAGACACTTTAGGGGCAATATAGGAATTTTAACCATGAAATCTATTTTCCTCTTTTAATGGCACGTCTGTTCAAGTGTTAAACCGCCCTCATCAATGGGGAATTTGGATGGTCTTCGCCTTCACCACTATCAATCAAGATACAACAATATTACACACATTTTACGATCAATGGTTTTACTTTCATTCGATTTACTCTCACAAAACTTCATCAACCTTCTCTCTCTCTCTCGGCGACTCAGGAACAGATGTGAGGATTTCATCAGATCTAGGGTTTTACTTTCATTCGATTTCAAATCCATGACCCCATCCTGTGACGGTGTGGTGTGCAGTGTTAAAATCCGCCTATTAGGGTTCCGGCAGTGGGATTCTCGAGCAGATTGGTGGCAACTAAGACGAGCATCTGGCGGTAGATGGTGGTTGAGGTAGGCTCCGACAACCTGGTTCCGATTTATCGGCTGCATGTACGTTTTCTGACAACGAAGGTAATTCTAGCAACCTTTTTTTTCTTATTTTTGTAGGTCATGTGCTTCAGATTTCGTTAGTTCTAGGAACTGATGTTAATTTGTAATTTTGACGATTGTATTGCTGATTTCAATAGTTTAGACTACGGTAACAATGACTGGCGGTGGCAGAAGCAAACTCCGGGCGCCAAGCGGTGGTGGTGGTTATATACTTTTAAGAGGGTTTTGTGTTGAACTAGAGCGAGAAATTTCTGAACTTGAAGGTTACAGGTTGCTTCCCACCTTACGAAACTTGAATCTCGGTACAATTATTTCTTATTTACATTTTATTTGTATTGATTCCTTTATAATATATGAATTTGCCTGGAAATCTTTGTTTTGTGTAGAAAACTCCTTTAGAAGCCTCCAAAGTGCTGCTTTTAGGCGCAATTTGTTTTGCTGGAATTAATGGTCTCATGGACCCGGTTGAAATGTAACATAATAAACGCTGAAGTATGGACACATAACACATTGGCCGCGTTTATAGTCCAAGTGACCATTGATGAATCGGGGTTAGCCATTACTGAGCCCGATAGACTCTTGGTTACAAAGCAAATGCTTTGCAATGTGCTTAAAGGCCGCAACAAAGCTTGGGAAGTGAACCCTTGAAGATTGTGTTCGTTTATCTCGGGGCAGACGCGAAATTCCGTTTTATGAGAATGAAGAGCGGGTCAGGCAATTCGGAGAGAAACCGTAAGTTGAAATACAAAGCGAATTGTATCAACAACATTTTTGTTACAAACTACATTTTCATGGTTATTGATGATAGGGAGAAAGGTCGATACCGTTATGCAGGTCAGTGGAAACATGGCAGAATGCATGGTGGCGGTGTTTTTGAACTCAATGAACGAACCTATTATGTAAGTCCTACGGGCTGTTTTTTTCTTTCTTATCTCAACATTTATAATACATATTATAAATGAGTATGATATCAGTCGGGATACACATAATTTTTTCTTTAATAACTATTTGATATAATCTATACGTTTATTTCTAACTTTTGAAATCCGATTTCAATTTCCTTTAAAGTTTTGAACAACTTTTGTGACTACAACATGAGGCTTAAAATATTAAGTGGAGATGTTTTTAAACCTATGAGAGGCTTATTTTGTGAAAGACAAATTAATCTAAAAAACAAAAATGAACAGAACCAAGGGAAAATATCAATAGAAATATTATTCAGTTAGTCCCAGAAGACTAAAACTCAAGAGACAACCTTGCAATGGAATGACTACCCCATGTACATTTTATTGTAATTATTGTTCTAGCTTGTTTTAACAATAACAATCCGTAGCTAGAAGCGACTTCTGAGGTGGATTTTTCCGCATATGATATAACTTCAACTCTGCTCAAAATGCAGGGTATGTGGTGGTCTTATATAGCTCTAAGCTTATAAAGGCTTACGAAGATGCGGTTATGGATGTGGCGATGCTCTTAAAACCAACAATCCTATGATTATTGCTGAATTTAGGCTGGGTCGGCTCAAGGGTGAGTTAAATAAAGTAAGGAATCTAAAGCAATTTTTTAATACAAAGGGCCCCAATTTTATTATCCGCTTTAGGTCTAATTTTTTTTTGAGCTGGCACTGAATTTAGGCCTATACCGTGTTGTGATGTGTTGTTAAATGTAATAGCACGATCGTTTGCAAGAACTAAGGGAACATCATTTGCGAGTGAGAAGGGATGATCTCGACTCTATGGTGCATACATTAATGTTTCTTCTCAGAGGTAAGCTTTCATAGCAAGGCTTCATTGTGAGTTTGTTTCTCTATTTATCATGTTTGTTTATTTTCTAGGCAATAGGTTTTTTATTGTTGAACATATTTTTACCACCACAATTTGAATTTTCCCAATATGGATTCCTAGATAGCTTTGTGTCGTTACATCACGGTTCTTAACAGTATCAATTTAAAATTCAACAACCACCTTTTTTATTGATTTTTATCATTTAACGTTTAAAAAAATTCATTTGTTTTTTTTTTTGGAATTTGTTCTTTATATCCTTTATTGATTAATATATCTTAATAAATCAGAGTTGGTATATGCTTTCAAAGTATGAATTCTATAAAACCTGGTTCTTTGAGTTCACTTTTTATATTTTCATTTTGTTAGTTGTTAATGTGTTGAATATTAGTGTTTTGACATGCTATTGTTGACCCCGCTGCAACGCGATTTTTTGTGAATGTGGATAGTCTTAGGAGAAGCCCATATCATAATTGTTATATCCTTACAAAATCTCTATAGACAGTTGCATAAACCAGTGACGGCTGACGATATGGAGCCTGTCATTAAACCTAGAGCTACAGCAACAAATTGACCAACAAAATGATTGCCTTATTTCAGCAAGAAGTATATGTACCTTTCTTTTACTTAATTCACTATTTAACTAGAACTGTCAGGTCATTAACTCACTCTTGCTACCTAATGTCTTTTACACGAGCATTATACATAGTGCACACATAAGTTGGCATACCACACAGTAGAATTTATGCAAGACCAAATGAAAGCAAGCACCAAAACACCATAGAGCTTAAGGAGTCTACTCAATATTTTCACGCTTAAATAAAAGATATTTTTTTTTCTTTATGCCTTTATGGCGGTGTAGCTGTGAGGAGTCCTTTATGACAACAACTAGCTTAATCATGGTAATAATACTTGCTTTCATATATGAGAATTTGTAGGTTTATTGTTTGAATATTGTTAGAGCATCAAAAATCATATGGGTGAAAACATTATTCAGAACTAGGGGTGTTAAATGGGGCATCTTTCCGGATTGGCTTCAGAACTATGGGTGTTAAGTGTGATTTTTTTTTCATCTCTTATTTTTTTAATATTTAAAAAACCCGAATATGCATGTGTTTTGTGAGAAGAAAAATAAATTATTTGGGCGATAATGATTCTCTGTTTCTTAGTCAAGATCGTTTGTTAATTGAAAATTCTAACATCAAGAGATACCCAAATATTACTTTATGAAATGAATTATGTATGTGAGAAAGCCAAAAGTGTGTTAAAGCAGGAATTACAAGCTCTGTGCACACATTCTTATCTTTCATGCTATTTTTTATTTTATTTAATATAATAAGTGTTCAATTGATCTGTGAAGTGAACATGTGCTAAAAAAAATATAAGTACCCGCGGCAACGCGCGGGCAATTGATTGATTTCCATAAACAATGTAATTGTGCATATTTATTTTTGGATAACCGTCTACATAAATGTTTAGTGCTTTTCCTTCGCAGGCCTGCTTATGCAGATTCAGATTCAGAAGAAACAGTTGACAGTGACCCACATGAAAGGTATACCGTCTGCACTTAGTGTTAGTAATGAAAACCCGTACTACTTTTTGATGCATATATACGTAAACATAGTATATTTTTTTAATAGTTTTCTTTTCGTTATTTCCCTTGGAAGACATCTTTTTTCACTTCTTTTTGGCCGGCAAGTTTTGCCAAGGAAACAACTTATGGCCCATGGTTTAATAAACTTTAATCACGCCCCTTTGTAGGCGTATTGTCTTACATGTTATGCACCGGCCGTGTCAGACATCTTACCATGAACAAACAATAGCTATTATGCATGTCGTGCATCGCACGGGCTTTTTCCCTAGTATATTATAAAACCTCATGTATTATATGGGTTGAGTAAATGTAATTTTGTATAGTGAAAATAAAAATATTTAATATATTAATACAAAGTTTGGTTTTCGTGATAAAATAGATTATTATGTTGTTGCAAAATTTGTTAACGAAGTCTCAATAAATTTAACCCTTTATTTAAAACTCCGTAAATGTATAAATGATAAATAATATTAGTTAATTTTATTTTAAGTTTCATAAAATCTATTTGATACCAAATTAAACAAAACGTTCAAATATATAGTTAAGATCAAATTAGATAACTAAGTTTGAATTTGAAGTAAATAGATAAAGAGTAAATTGTCATTTTAGTCAAAATAGTTTTTTTTTCTCCTCTGGGTCCCTAACTTTTCCATTTTCTTGCCATTTTGATCACATTGCCTAACTCAATCTAAAAATCTGGTTATAACCAGGGGTATTTTTGGCATAACTTACCATGGTTTATATTTGGCACAACTACCTATGACGGGGTGAAACTGAGATGATTAGCCGCTCATGGTTGAAGAAGCTTGATCACCGGATGATTGGAACTTGATGAAGATCATCTTGAAGCTTGAAGGATGGAGGAATGGTGGATGATTAGGGTGTTGGTGAAGGATGATGGTGGTGGAAGGATTAGGGTTTGTGAATGGTTGATTGGGAAGATAAAGATGGTGATTCGTGATGATTTCCGATGATGGTGATGATTGGTGATGTGTGTGGTTAGCGATGGAATGGGGCTGAATGGTAGGTGAATTAGGCTCCAAGAACAAGTTTCAAACTAAAAAACAAGTGTAACTTACGAATTGAATCCCCCAAGACCAATTAGAATCATTCCTATATCAAAGATACCCAATTTTCGCGTTTCAGGAAACCACAACCCGTCGCCGACGACCTCCCCATTTGCTGAAATCACCCGACGGCTTATTTGGCTGTTTACGGGCACTTTTTTGACGACGGGACTTTCTAGAGCCCGTCGGCGACGGCCTAGAGCCCGTCCCCGATGGCCTCTAGTTTTTCCTATTTTGTCCGAAACTGTTTTCTTCATAACTTCTTCGTTATAGCTCCGTTTTACTCACCGTTTTCGCCTACGTACTCGTAATTCAGCCCTCTATCATGCCATCTTCCAATATATTCATTTTAAATCCTTTAAAATTCCCAAAACACATCCAATCTTCGTGATTAACCTGGTTTTGTTCATTTCACATCCCCAGTTGATCCGATTCACGTCTCGGTGCTCCGTTTAGCTCCCGATTAGCTCCTTAAACTCTTTTAGACCCGTAAAACACGAATCCCATTAAAAGTGGGCTATTCAAGATTAAAAGCTATGTAAAAACATCAACTTAAGCATAAACGATAACCAGTTTTCGACCACGTATCACATCCCCACACTTGTCTTTTGCTTGCCCTCAAGCAAATCTGTTTTTCACTTTCACGTGGGTCGAACAACGAATACACTCCCCATTCTCGAGACGAAGGTTAAGGTCAATTGTCATACTAAAGTTCAAACTCTTTACAATTTTCAACATATTTAACGGTGAAGTGACTAATCACAAAAAAAAATGGTTATCCAAGATTAACCCGCCCGTAAAACTAACAAGTCATACATATCCCTCACAATGTTCTCTCCACTCGGCTTAAAATTGGCTAATATGTATAGTGTATTAGCACTTCAACAATTAATCACTCAACACCGATTAGAACACGTACCCGCATAGGCTTGCAACTCAATCATTCTCCACCACCGATCACGAATACTAAGCACAAGTCAAAAGGTCTTTAAAGGGTTGTAACGGGGCTAGGTTAAGGGTATGGAATAGGATGTATTTAAAGTGGCTAAGGTGATGAAAATTCGATTTTTTATTACAACGCAACTATTCTAAACTCAAGTAAACTATAAACATCAACTATAAGGCAATGATTTTCGCCTTTTATTCAACAACTAGAAACACATATTTTTGTTCTTTTCTCAATAATTTTCTATTCTTTTTCGTACATTTTCTGATTTCTCTTTTTTTTTTGAAATAAACAAATACAACTATACAAGCTTTGCTACTATAATCGAATTTCCATTACACGGGTTTAAAAGAAAAAGGTTTTAAGGTTATTGGCTAAAGGGTGATCAACCGAAGGGATTAGGCTCAAAGTTGGCTACTTGGGGATAATTTTTGGGTAAAGATATAAAAATGGTGTAAAAGAAAAAGGTTTACCTAATGCCTTAATCATTCTCGTGCTTGTATTCGGTCTATGGTCTCAAACGTATCAAAAGTTGCAAGTTCTACAATACGCGACTAATGGTCCACTCAAACAAAGAAACATGTAAATGTAAATCTATGATATAAAAGTGGCTCAAAACCTCACGTATAAGGGTATGTTATGTGATATGCATAAAATGCTAGTTCTTTAGGCGAATTACTCCCAAATAACCACCCGCTAAATACCCGTCATGTTATTAATTTGAACTTGACCATGACAAAAGACCAAATGGGTTGTGCCATCCCTCGTTGACTTAGTTACTTGTGCTTTTAAGATCGCTTTTAAACAAGAAAATTTTGAATTTTTTTTGAAATTTCCCCCCATCCCCACACTTGAGGTAAACATTGTCCTTAATGTGTAGTGTTTAAATGAATGGGTCAAAATCGAAAACTTTTACTACTCCCCCATCCCCACACTTGAGGCAAACATTGTCCTCAATGTGTAGGAACTAGAGTTTTAAAACACACAAGGGATGTGACACGGCTAACCTTCCCAAAATTTCACCCCGGAAAATAAAATACAAAATACAATCCACTTATTACTAAACTAAGAATCAAGGTAAAAAGGAAATGCATGCACCTGATTTTTGTCGCTTGATGCTCATATCTTCTTCTTCTTCTCTTCATAAAAATGGTTGTCCCACGAACATCATATACCTACAAATTCTAACCCTTGTGTAGAAGCATGCTTTTCACAACCATTGAAATTTGTTAGGTGGTCAGTTCTACCATTTTTATAAAAGTGTTACCAAATCATGCGTTAAATTACCTTGATTTTTGTGGAAAAATAATTTACAACAATAACAAGCCTAACTCACTTTCGTAGGAATCACGGTTGCATTTAGCTTATGCAACAAGCCCTTTTAAACCCCCAATAGCTTGGGAGGACGAGAGGTCTCGTGAGGGTTATATAGGGAACACACCCACAACGTTCATTTATCTAATAAAACAAAATAACAAATTATACAACAACAACAACAACAACAAAACTACGGAGAAAAACTAAAACTGACTAAAACTAACTATAAAATGTATACAACAACAATTAACTTACCACCTCATGGTGGTTGAATGGAGTGCTTGCCGCTCACTCTCATCGAAATCACCCACCGGTGATTCATACCATTTGTTGCCAAATGGTCCAAACTTCCTCACCTCCTCTTCCTTCTTCTTTTCTAGAGGTGACTTTTTCGCCTTCTTTTTCTTGACCGTTTTCTTCCTTGTTTCTCCAAACCTACCAACCATAGCACACACATTTTTGTTTGGATTCATGTCCTTTTTAGGACACTTATCCTCACCGAGCGGGTTAGTGAAATTTGGAAAAACATTTAAATTTAATTCCCGGTCCCCAAACTTCATGCTTACCGTTCCCGTTGCACAATTTATTATGGCATTAGCAGTTGCCAAGAACGGTCTACCCAAGATAACTAACGGTTGGGTGTCCTCAACACACCCAACGTAGTCTAGTACCAAAAAGTCAACTGGGTAGTAGCAATCATCCACCTTAACAATCACATCCTCCACCATCCCCCTTGGATGCGTGGGAGTCTGACCGGCCAATACCACGGGAGTATCAAATTTGTTTAATGGACCAAAATCGTATTGGTCATACAAACTCCCAGGTAAAATGCTCCCACAAGCTCCAAGATCGAGGAGCGCCCTCTCAATTTTGAAGGTTCCAATTTGAATTGGAATAAGAGGGTCTCCTGGATCTTGAGCTTTTTTAGGAAGGGCACTCGATAGAACGGCACTAACATGAGATATCAAATCAACCGGTTCGGGTAATTTGTTGTGCCGTTTTTCGATGCTTAACTCCTTTAAGCATTCCACATGAGCCGGAACCTTTTTAATGTCATCGAGTAATGGTAAATTAATTTTTGCTTGTTTAAAATTTTCCCACCTCTCGTCCTTTGGTGGGCACCGTTCTTCAAATTTTGATGCATTAATCGAGTTAAGTTGATTTAAACAATTTTCACAAAAATATTTTTTAGTTACATTTTCAATTTTACTTTGTGAAGTTGTTTCTTATTCATTTTCAATTTCCGGCTCATCATTTATATTTTCCACTACACCATCAACTAATTGTGGTGGTGGAATGTTTTCAACACTACAAACTTCATCATTTAAAAGAATACTTACCTCGTTAACACGTGCATTCCTCACGTTGCTTGTGCTTGAACCTTGATGCTTCGGGTTCACTGTAGTGTCACTTGGGAGCTTTCCCATGCTTCCCCTCATTTGAGCCATTTCCTCCGCAAGTTGGCCCACTTGTTTTGCTAATGCTTCATGCGATTTGTCCCGAATTTCATTCTCTTTCTAGGACTCTTGCATCATCGAAAGCATTACATCCATCTTTGCATTCAAATCACCACCACCTCCTTGATTAGTCGTTGACCCGTGGCCATCTTGGTTGTAACCTCTTTGGCGAGTTTGGTGCGAATACCCACCTTGATTTCCCGATTGGAAATTCGGGTTCATTTGGTTGGAGGAATTACCATACCTAAAGTTAGGATGGTTCCTCAACCCGGGGTGATAATTGTTGGAGTTCATGTCATATTGCCATCGGTCCCCATATACTTGATTCACCTCCACAGTGGCTTGACAATTCTCGGTCCGGTGACCGATGTCTCCGCATTGCTCACATACGGCGTATTGCACCACATTCACTTCTCTTTTCTTCATGCGAGCCAACTCCCGCTCTAACGTTTCAATTCGATCCTTAGAATTCACATCACGATCGGGCCAAGACCTTGAGGTGGGGTGCTTTTTGGCTCGGTCGGCCGACTATTTCGCCTTTGATCTCTTGCTCATTCTTTCTAGGAACTCCCAATCATCATCCTCGTGATTTCTTAATAGAGTTCCATTGCTGGTCGATTCAAGGCGGTTCCACGTCTCATCATCCAAACCCCTCACGAAGCATTTGACCAACTCCCACCTTTCGATTTGATGATGTGGGCACTTCCGGATCAATTCCTAGAATCGAGTGAATGCTTCATGTAACGTGTTTTGGTCAAAAATCACACAAGGATAATGCAACCAAATCTGATTTTGTGAGGAATGATGCTTGGTTAATTGAATGAACGACAAGTGTATGAAATCAACGATGAACACCGAGATTTATACGAGGAAAAAGCCCTTGATCTTTAGAAGATCTCCGGCATAAAAAACCTCGGGTGATGGAAACTACCGATCACCAAATATATTGCTGAAACAATAGTGATCCTTGTACAACTTCGGAAGAAAACAAGCTCGATACAATGAATTTCTAGTGAAAGTGTGTGTTTTTTGCTAAGTGTTTGCAGAGAATTCGTGTATTGTGTGTATTTTCTGTGGTGTGCACGACTTATGTCTATAATGAGCTTGTTTCCCCTTAAAAAAGATAAGAAAAAACAACTAACTAACTTCCCGAAAAAGGTGGAAGTCACCCATGACCACCACCAACGGTTATTTCTTCAATATGCACGTGCCTAAAAGCATATTCCACAAGATTCCAGCAAAGAAGTGGTCCACTACGTCCATTCCCTGCATTTACACATTAAAAACGTGCAAAACATAAGTTCTGTTAAGGATCCTGATCCTCAGACTCGTGATCCTCAGACGCGTGATCCTCAGACTCGTGATCCTCAGACTCTGGATCCTCAGACTGTCTGCATCATCCATTAAGGATCCGTGATCCATGCCCAGACTCAGGATAGATGATCCTTAGCATAAAATTCATGCCCTAACAATTGCCCCCAATATGGCAGTTGTGATAAGGATTCACAGCTGTCATATTTCCATCAGAAGCGGACTAGCCGTTGCTGCTGGTAACTAGTTGTTACACTGCCTGTCGTCACTGATAAGACCTGCTATAATGATCATTGCAAAATATAGAGTTAGAGATAACTCCTCAAGTGCCTTTACAGATCAGAAGATCCTTCCATTCGTGGAGAATGAATCCTTCTACACAGTTTGCTATTAACCTTCCTGCACTTTAATTTCTGCATAGACACTTTAACTGTTAGATAGCCTTATCCGGCCTGGGTGGATGGTCCACGGTTTTGCTGGTGAAATCCAGGCCAGATGATTTGATACATAATGAATGGGTAATAACATTAAACTTTTTTTAGCTACATCTATTGTTGTTTCTTCCCTTTTTATTTTTCATGTATGCTTTCTATTTTCAAAAATATCATCACCAAACAACTGGAAAGTTATTGAAAATCTGATGATAATGTTACACTTTTAACATAAAACTTGAAATGTTCATATAAATGTGGATCAATGATCCTTAACCAAAAAGGATAAGAGACAACTTACAGCTTCGAAAAAGTTAGAATATAACATACCAGAGAATCCAAGTTAGGATTCTATATCCTTGTAAATTATTGCTGAATAAGCAAACTATGAAAAGTAAAGCTTCTAGGATCGAGGATCCTTATCGTCAGAACTTGTATAACTTTAGACAGTAGTTTCTAGGGTGAAGAATCATGGATCCTTGAACAATAGGCAGGATAATGGGTGGTGGATGGATCCTCTGTTTGGGGGATGAAGCCACTCGTTATCCTTCCGTCTTTTATTTTCTGCACTACAAAGACCCGTAAACAATGGACACCCTTTGCCAACCCATGTGGACGGGCCACGTTTTGCTGGTAGAAACGTGGGTTGGCAATTTTGACAACCTTAAAAGGTTTAATGTTTTGTGAATAAAATAACTTTAACTTTTTGACTATCTCCCGTGTTGCTATCCTTATGTATCCTTTAGTTTTCAATTGTTGTGATATACATTTGTTTGAATAAGAAAAGTTAAACAAATTAAGTTTAAGAATTTTAGGATATGATCCAGGATCAAATATCCTATAGTTGAAAAGTTCCGAAAAGTAGTATATTTTAAGGATCATAAGTTCAGTTGTCAATGTATAAGGGCTATTCAAATGAATAATGAATAAAATCAAAATAGTTAAGGATCATACCTGAGAATCCAAGTTAGGATCCTAACCTTTATCATTATAAACAGGATAACCATAAGACAAACCTTAATGGAAGGTAAGGATCAAGGATCCTTGGTCGTTTGTCTCCAAAAACCTGAAATAGGATACAACTTGGGACTAAGCCAATATAAGATAAGAGTTAGTAACTGGGGACAAGCCCAACAAACTGGGGACAAGCCCAAATAAACTGGGGACAAGCCCAAATAAACGGATGTAAACTGGGGTCAAGCCCATATAAACGGATGTAAACTGGGGTCAAGCCCATATAAACGGATGTAAACTAGGGTCAAGCCCATATAAACGGATGTAAACTGGAGTATGGCCCTCACTGGCGACTATCCAATCTTAGTGACATGAAAATGCCAAAACCTTAGCTAACGTGTAAACGTTAGAAACCTTAGCTAACGTGAAAACGTTAGAAACCTTAGGAACGGATGTATGGTACGTCTACCATTATACGTAGGATCCTGGGTACAGCCAGTACAATGAAATTGTCAGCCCCTAAAACGAGTACTGGTCGCACTGCCTTGAACTGCACCAGGATCATCGTGCGCTACTGGCGAAACTCGGGACAGGCCCAAACTGGGGACAAGCCCAAAACTTTGGAGAGTTGGCCAACCACTTTGATCTTCTGTAAAATGATAACAACTCTGCAAAAGCTTAAACTTTGTGAAAATAGATGTTAACTGATTAACATCTTTAACTTATGATAAGTAATAAGTATAAAATGAATGAAAATGAAAGTAATGTGTTACCAAATGTAGAATCATAAATCTTTTGAGGATCCTGGATCCTTAATCAGAATACCGGTATCGCTGAGGATCCCTGATCCTTCTTACTTAAAGTATTTTTTGAGATGAACAGCATTCCAAGCTCTTGGTAGGAGATCATCATCCATTGTTAACAAGTGATATGCCCCCTTTCCTGATTCAGCTTCAATTAGATAGGGGTCTTCCCACTTTGGTGCTAGCTTGCCATCAGAAGGATTTGTAGTGTTCTGGAATGCTTTTCTTAGCACAAAATCACCAACTTGAAATCTTCTAATCCTGACATTCTTGTTGTATGCTCCAGCCATTCTTTGTTGATAACTGGCCATTTCCTTTTTTCTGACTTTGAGCAAAAGCTTCTTCTTAGGATGTAGATGTTATGTTGGTTGGTGTAGAATATTACTGTGTCTTTGACAAGCATCACACTTCTTTGCATAATCCACAACATCCTTCTTCGTGGTAGGCCTATAGTATGTTGTTCTAAGGATCCTTGAGAATAGTGCTCTGCCCCCAGTGTAGTTTCCACAGTCTCCTTGACTTTGAAAGCTTTAGGATTTTGTCATGTAGGGATCTCTCCATGTTGTATATATCTTAGGATTGGAAGGATCCAAGATCCTGAATTCGACTGTGCAGGATCACCAGGTATGATTGCAGAATCCTCCACTATCTCCATGGATACGTGATCCTCAATTGCAGGAGTTAAAACATGGGTGATGAGTATTCTTCACATCTTCTGGCATCTTTAGGAATGATCCAAGGTTAGTTAAAGCGTCAGCTTCTGCATTTTCTTCCCTGGGTACCTGTGGTAGACTGAAAAAAGCAAAAGAATCTGCCAGTTTCCTGACTCATGATTAGTGGTTTGGAATTCCATGCAGTGGATTGGGGTATAATGTCCCCCTGTGGCGATTTTGGTAGTGTGCCTTGTCAAGTTCCTTTAACATTTGAAGCTCCATCCGTGAAGAGTGTCTAAGGATCCTTGGTCTTCTCAAGTTGTTGAACTTTTAATTCAGCTTCCTTTTGTAGATCACTACTGAAATCAGCCACAAAGTCAAGTAAAGCTTGGGACTTGATTGCCCATTTTGCCATTCTACCTGACATTTGAAGTTTCCTGAGAACATTCTTGATAGCAAGGTTAGTTTTCACAATAATGGTATGAGTTTCTAAATAATGTCTATGTTTAGCAGAAGCCATAATTAAATCAAGAATTAATTTCTCTAAATGAGAGTACCTGGCCTCAGCATCAAGTAGAATATTACTTACATAGTATACCGGATGTTGAGAGCCTTCATGATCCTTAACTAGGATCACACTTACTGCTTTAGCTGAAATAGCTAAGTATAAGGATAACGATTCTCCATTTTCTGGTTTCATCAGGGCTGGTGCTCTTC